>OY757938.1:41153324-41295824 GCA_963585895.1 Sepioteuthis lessoniana
TTTTTGAACTGCTTACACTGATGATTCATTTATAAAGGTGAAGATTTCTGTAGAACCAGCCACACTTCTTTGATCAGCTGATCACAGAAGAATGGTGAAACAATGTGCCTAGGATTTTCTGAAACAATACCTCAGGTTTGGAATTCAGAGTTTTTAGTTTCACCAAGACCAGCTGCCCTTCCAAATTTAGGGATCCCAATTTCCTTATCTTTTTACCCATGGTCAAACCATTTCCACTTGTGACAGGGGCATATACGAATAAGTTTTTCTTAGGTCTGCTTTGTTCTGAAATAGGGATATGAGGACGGGGACCACTCGCAACTGTTTAATACGCGACCGTCTTTCTCTCCTGTGGCATCTTCCACCTTCCTTCATTGAATCTGTTCCTCTCAGAGGGATTTTGAAATCTTCAAGTCCTGTAAGAGGTTAAATCGGAAACGAAGAATATACATATATACCTCGTGAACAGTAGTATGTATGTACATTCTCTGTTTCAATAATATATATATATATATATATATATATATATATATAATGCAATTAGAAGAAAACTCAAACCTGGTTAAATTGTCATTATAAATTTATTTCGGCGAAAAATATCATTCTACTCTTCGTCTAATCAGACTACTTCACACGTTTAATTTGAGGTTGAAAAACAACAAATAAGTAAACAATTTCTTAAAATAAAATAAAAAATTGGAATATTTAAACATCAATATATAAAGAGATTTCATATGGAATTAAATAAGTTGTTTTTCAAGCCAAAAACGAGGTAAGGAAGTTTGCATCATAGCCGAAGCACTATTGTATTTGGAAGTGCCTGTGGTGTAATGGTTATCGTCGCACGGCGACACGAGTTCAAATCCTGGACCTGACTGATTGCATTTCACATAGTATTAATACCCGTGGGAAAGGTATGAATCCAAATATTCTCCCTCCAGCTATGGGTACATAGTAGGGCAGACTAGGTTCTTCAGCCTTGGTGAGGCAACTAGTCTAGGAGAAGGAAAACTCTGAATTCAAACCTATTAAACTCCGCTTAAAAATTGACCTTGTGTCATATCCTGCCAGAGCGGAGGGGTTGGTAAATTGTATTAAACTCCATCATGTATGAAATAAAAGGAAGAAAGGAAAAACCTATATGAATTTAAATTCTCCGGCGAAAGTAAAGGGGGCCATCATACACCACCTAAAAAAACTTTCGGCAACCACAAGGGGCCTTTAATTAACTAAAAAAGGTCAAATAGAATTAACTACTCCGGAAATTAAAAAACCCTAAATGTGAACTAATATCTAAAGTTACAAGGATCGCCTGGATGTATATATATATATATATGTGTGTGTGTGTGTGTGTGTGTGTGTGTGTGTGTGTGTGTGTAGTACAATTAAATGGAGACTGAAACTCGGTTAAGTCGTGATAATAAATTTATTTCGGCGGAGAATATTATTGCTATACTCTCTGTTTCGTCAGATGACTTTTTAAATGCTCTCTCCTCTCCCAGAGTAGCGAATGTGGAGTTACAGTTCGTATTCAGAAGATAAAATAAGGTAATTAAAAAATAAAAAATCAGAAACTAAAGATAAAAATTAAAAATAAACAATAAAAATTTAAAAAAATAAAAATAAGAATAAGGTGGAAATCAAATTACAAATTCTTTCATTCATAGGCGTGAGCAGAGGGGGTTAACATGTTAGAACGATTAAGAAACAGGAGTGGAATTAATCTACTGGTCAGTTCCTTCTAATTTTGTGTTCTTGTGGTAGTTTCTACTACTTGGCAGGTGTGCTTTTCTAAACAGACTAAGATCGTTTAACTAATGGCTATCTCATATATGATTTACATTTATTCCTTATATGTCTGTTAATTAATTCCGCTGTTGCCATCCTAGATATTCCACTTGTTTCAATTAGGACCGAGATAGTTAAACTAGATAAGGTGGTGACATTTTATATAGTCGTCAAGTGTTTTTTTTTAAATGTACCCTAAAAATGGTCAAGGATATATATATATATATATATATATATATATATGTGTGTATGTGTGTGTGTGTGTGTGTACCCTAAAGAAATATTTCGTTAAATTAATGTTAATATTAATTATCAAAAATACATGGGCAATATTATTAGATATTTAATACTAACATTAATTCCATAGAAAATTAGAAATCAAGGGCTATCTTTAATTTAATTACGAGAACTTTGGTTTTTATTCAAACTAAACTCCAGATCACTCGGAACACTGTCCAATATTCACTGATTTTAAAGAAATAAATAGCAGTTTAAACTATAAGTAAAGAATTTTTTTAGAATCAAATACAAAAGAGGAATATTCAAACATTATTATATAAGATTTCATAAGGAAGTAAATAATTTTTTTTTCAAACCGAAAACAAGGTAGGGAAGTTTGCATCATAGCCAAAGCACTACTGTACTAAACTCCGTCTCAAGAAGGTCATAACTTTATAATGGAGACACTAAATTGATGTTTTATGTTTTATATTTAATCAACCGGGCGATCAAAAAGTTGTAAAAT
This sequence comes from Sepioteuthis lessoniana, assembly GCA_963585895.1. Lineage (NCBI taxonomy): Eukaryota > Metazoa > Mollusca > Cephalopoda > Myopsida > Loliginidae > Sepioteuthis > Sepioteuthis lessoniana. Next base: position 41,155,858 of record OY757938.1, read on the forward strand.
CTAAAATTCTGAGTTGGGTGATTTTTTTCGCTTTATAACATAGTTGCAACGGCTGTACGATATATATATATATATATGTATATATATATATATATATATATTTGCATTGAGCTCTCCGGCATTTAGCACCATTTCGGCATTTTAACTGACGATAAAGGTTTACTTTTTAAATGAACGGTAAAATAACTTATTTAGGCTCTCGATCATATGGAAGTCGGACCTAACTGATAAAATGAAACGCAGTTTCTTCCAGGCAGCGGTTGTGTCGATACTGCTATATAGATGCACCACATGGACGCTTACGAAGCGGCTGGAAAGGAGGCTGGACGGAAATTATACAAGAATGTTGAGAGCAGTATTAAACAAGTCCTGGCGACAACACCCCACGAGACTCCAACTATACGGACACTTGCCCCCCATCACAAAAACTATACAAGTCCGACGAACCAGACACGCAGGACACTGCTGGAGAAGCAAGGACGAGCTCATAAACGATGTACTCCTGTGGACCCCCACACATGGATGTGCAAGAGTGGGACGACCAGCACGAACCTACATACAGCAGCTGTGTAAGGACACGGGATGTAACCCGGAGGACCTGCCGGAGGCGATGAATGATAGGGAGAAATGGCGAGAGACGGTCAGGGATATTCGCGCCGGCGGCGCGACATGATGATGATGATGATGTTGTTACGAGCCCGGAGGATGTCGGAATATGGTAATAAATATCTATCGCATGAAATATTTCTTCTTCTCCCAAAAGATCTGCTCGAACACATTTAAAATAAAAGAATGAGGCAAAAATCCTCGAAGAATCGAAATGACAATCGTACAGTGGAACAATATAAGAAGTTTTATTCACCAACAGCAATTAAACACGGAATAACACAAGAGGATAAGATAATACAGAGGTCCCCGAGGACTTTATCGAAACCTATATATGGCACTAGACCTTGTTGTCTAGTTCAAGCCATAACCCGGCATACGTGCCCGGACCCACAGTTGGGTTCGTGAAACTGATTGCCTCATCAGGCTCACATTGCACCATGTGAGCCGATGAGCAGCATAGACCAGCAGGGTTCGAGTCTCGGCTCGTTCCCGACCTTCCCCTCCCCTTTACCCCCACTTTAATTTGCCTTCGGGATTTTGACCTTGTGTCAAGTCCTGTCTGGCAGTGACAAATAAAAAGAGGATAACAACACCAAACAATGATCTATGCATGTATATGTATAGGTGTTGAGTGTGTATGCAAATAAAACCGAGGAGAGTTAAGTCGTTTCGCTAATTTAGTCCTTTTATCTCTGCCGAAGAAGCAAGTTGTTTAACGACCAAAATATATCTTTTCTTTCTTTTCCCTTTCTGTGGTCTACAGAAAGTTAGGCTGATGTTTTTGCTTTCAACCTTCACTAAGAGTCTCTTACTATGTTCTTTTATCATCATCATTCTGATACCATGTGACCCCCACGAAAAGTCTCCGTGATTCTTTTCTTTTTATAAGACCTCATTGTCTTTGGTTGCATACCCACCGAGCTTTTTTTTGAGTTGGCTGGCTGCAGCGTATGTTCCTTTCCGAAGAATTTCCCCAACTTTTTATCAGGCTTTTTTTCTTAGCGTGTGAAAGCTCATCCTTAAAGCATGTTATATTTGAACAAATCAGCGACTTCTCTATTCAAACTGTAGAATCTGCTGATCTCCGCGTCGAGCAGAGGGGGTTTGGTGGAGTTGGAGGGGTCATCTTCACACTTTATCCCATATCCTTCTGATATGGGCAATGCCAAATGGTTGACCCTTTTAAGCAGTCTTTTGCTATGACTGGGAAGAGGAAGTTAGCCATCCATCAATATATATATATATATATATATATATATAGTAAGCTGATTGGGATTTAAAAATCGTTTAAAAAACGTTTACCAAGTCAAAAGTGCTCAAATGCTCGCCAGCAGAGCAATATATAATATGAAAGAAATTAGAATCTCATCTTCTTACTTTTGTCTCATAGATAAAAGTCTTCTATTTCATGTGAATTTAAATGTTTGTCTATAACAAATTGTAAAGTATACGGTTAAAATTTCTTCCGGTAATACATTTTCTTGCAGATATATTTTTTTTCTCTGCGATTACAGAAAACTTATTTCTATCGCATTTTATTGATATTTTTTTTAAATTTAAGATCGGCCGTAGTGTTATAGAAGTGATAGCAGCCTCATCCAATGTGCACGTATTGCACTGTTTGCCCAGGGTTAGGTTTGGTTTCTTTATTTAATGACATATCAATTTTTATGGGTTATTTAGTGCCAAGGTGATCGTTGTAAAAGGACAGTAGTGATGTGATTTAACTCACTGCTAGAAAATAATTGGATTTATACGTTTTTCAAGGTGAAAAGTGAACATGATAGTGCGGCTGGATTTCGAACTCGTTATCCACGGTGTTGCAGTTCAGCACGTTAACAACTACACCATAGGGACTTGCGCTATGTGGTTTTTCATCTACTCCAAGTTTCCGTCATTTAGTGTCGGTTTTATATGCTTGTTTGGTTTTACGGCAAGTCTACTATTGTTTAACTATTTAATGTTGTATCAGTGGTTCATTTTTTTTCTTCAAGTAATATACTTTTAAGTCATTAATGTCATAATGTTAAAAAAAATTCGTAAAAAAATCATAGCTTCAAGTTACTAGTCTTAATACAACTAATTTGTGTAAAATTACATTGTTTCACGCATCTTATATAAATTTAATAGTTCGAAGTTTAATCAATATTAAATCCATTCTTGTAGAACACTACTATTCAACCCATTCCTGGCAGAATAAGGGTATTCATACCTTTCTGAAAGTAAACGTAATGGGGCGACTGGAGTTCGAACTCGCTTAACACCCCACAAAACAGCAGTTGTACGGCCACCTACCACCCATCTCGAAAACTATCCAAATTAGACAAACCAGACATGCAGGACACTGCTGGAGAAGCAGGGACGAACTCATAAGTGATGTACTACTATGGACCCCTTCACATGGCCGAGAAAAAGCAGGGCGGCCAGCTCGAAACTACATACAGCAGCTTTGTGAGGATACGGAGTGTAGCCCTGGGGGCCAGCCGGAAACGATGAACGATAGGGAGGGGTGGCAAGAGAGGGTCAGGGATATCCGTGCTGACAGCACTACAAGAGGATGATGATGACAACGGTGTCGCATTTCACTACGTTAGTACAGGGTGGAACGATAAAATTGTCACCCTCGAAAAGACGACATGATTCCATTTCCGTTTAATGAAAACCGGTTTTCTTTTTTTGTTGCAGATCATCTACTAGTTGGCCAGTTGTGTACAAATCCCAAGAGCGATAGGAGCCTTCTATCATGTCTGAAAGTGAAACAATGCACTCTACTGATCCGAGTTATGACTATAGGACCATTGCCAACACCCTCAAAATACAAATCCGGACGGTTCAACGTGCCCAGGGTGATGAAAACAAAGTTTCCGGCTACGGTTATGGCATTTGGTGTGCTTTCAAGTGAGGGCCACATCCTGCCACCTCACATCTTCGAAGTCGGCTTGAAAGTCAACACCAAAGTGTACCTGGATGTGCTGAAGAGTGTGGTGATCCCCTGGTGCAATCAGGTGGCCAGTGGCAGATCCTAGGTGTGGCAGCAGGACTCGGCGCCGGCCCACAAGTCCAAAGAGATCCAGCTTTGGCTTCAGAAGGAGCGCTACGACTTTGTACCCTTCTCTCACTAACCCCCCTCCCCCGAACAGAACCCGCTGGACTACTTCGTTTGGTCATAAGTCGAGAACATCACCAACATGACCTCCCACAACACCAAAGCCAGCCTGATCGCCGCTATCCGCCGAGTATTCGCCGAGCTCCTGCCGGCGCTTGTGGAAAAGGCATGCTCCCAGTTCCGGATCCGTATCGAGGCGCTGATTGAAGCTGAAAGCAGCTACATTGAATAGATATCAACCCTACTACATAATCAATTTACCTGAATTGATTTTTTTAATAAAACTTTAAAAATAAAGCTGTAGTGTTGTTTTCCTTAGGACGACAATTTTATCGTTTCACCCTGTAACTACACCAAGGAAAATTCCCCTCTTGGTTTTGGTTTTATATTAAAAAAACTTTTGTGGACAAGTAATGTCAGTATCGGCTTATCGTTTTATGGATTTTGCCAAACTTGATTTTCTACTACACGTGGCCACATGATTAATTGTGGTCGTTGGTATTCGTATAGGTTTGTACTTGCCTTTAATTGGAATCATTTTAAGATGAGGCTTCTTAATCTGAGAATTAATTTATTGCAAATCACCTGAAGAAGGCCAGAGGTGAAATTTGGCCGAAACGTAGTGAAAGAAGAAACAACACAAAAACTACCAAGATGAGGACAAAAAAAGTCCGCAATAAATAAAAGTTAAAAATTAATTCGAATAGGTTTGTTTTATTTAATTCTTATCATTGTTATTACTTTATTCTTTGCAAGTTTTTCACATCAGTCTTTTGAAGAAAGTTAATAGTTTATTTATGGTTCTTTCTGTCTTTGAAAACACAGCTTCCGTCTCGGCACATTTTCAATCTCATATTTTGAAGGAAATTAACATTACTTTGATTGTTCATTTCTGACTAGGTAATACAGCTTCAGTCTCGATACTTCTAGAACATATCTCATAATTTGAAGAAAATTAACATTCCATTTATTGATCATTTCTTTCTTGATAAATACAGATTCAGTTTTGATATTATGGAATACTTTAAACCACATAAATGAATAATAATCATTAATATTGATGATACTTCGGCAAATCTAATATTGTTTCCAAATGATTATTATTAATTATTCAAAAATTACTTGACTGCATCTCTACAGAGGGGTAAATCTACCCCAACGAGTGTCCTGTTATGACGTAAAACAATCTTATGGTGAGGCTCCAGTAATCCAAGACCTTTGGGGAATGCGAAGTACTCTTTTACTGCCATCACCCCCAGATCTACTCAGGCCTGGAGTAGTTACACCTGATAGGGTTCTGTCTGTAGGTTAAATAGAACTAAATTAGATTCTTATATGAAACTGAATAGTTTGAATGAGGACTGTTTTGACATTCAAAATATGTACTTATGCTAAACTAAATTGTTTGAAATAGAACTGTTTATATGTTTAAAAATTGATTTAATATTAAATAATTTACAATTGTTGATTTGCTATAAAACCAAACCAAATCAATATAACAAAAACCAACCAACTTATCGACCAACCAATAGATAAAGACAACGTGAAGTAGCCATAAAGATCGGTTGATATGCAATTTGAACAGAGGTAACCAAACCAATTTTTGACAGCTATGATGACTGCGATTATCTCTGATGTCCTCCTTATCTCATATTTCTTTCTAAAATGGTGGGAACCCCCATAATGAAATGATTAAAGTGCTCAACTGAAGCCTCAAAGTAAGCAAGTTCGAAATCTCGTTAGGCTATTACGTTCTCTTTCGGACTAATATCTTTGGATAATGCATGAAACCCTCTTATTCCTGCAACTATAGGTTAAATAGTATCACTGCTGTTCTTCTACTTGAACGTTTTTAGAACTAAATAACCCAAGAAAGTTAATATGCCATATAACAAAGAAATACAACAACATTGTGAGGAATGAAGATCACTTGTTGTGAAGGATAACTAACGCTAACTTCTATTCTTGTGTTTACACATAATTTTATTTATTTCATATTTCAAAATTTGGTCTTATCATTTTGACTGGTCTCAGCTAGTTGATTAACTTCTTGGACTATTTTCCTTGTGTTGTCTGATCACATGTTTTCTTTAACCAATCATAGCCATGAATTCAGATGTCTCCTGCGGCCTCCTTACATCACTCAAACCGATTGACATTCTAAAAACATTTTTTCAGTCGTTCTAAGAGTTAAAACTTAATTCGAATGCTACACTAACTGTTAAAAATAGATTTTAGCAATCTATTATGTAACACTGACATTGTTGAAGACAATTTGAAATCCCATTGTTTTGCCACGGCCATTTGTACTTTTGTCTCATGAGACTAGGAAAAAAACACCCGGAAATTTTCTCTTTTCAGCGGCTGAGAGAAAAAACTAAAAATGCTCACGAGAATCTATAAAAAAAAAAGCAAATGTTTTTGGAAAATCAAATGAAAAATACAGCTATATATCAAAAACAATCTCAGATATGATAAAAAAAAATATCATGACTGAAAGAAACAATGAAGGAAATGTTGATTTTCATAAAAATACCAGCTATGTTCAAAAAGTATCAAGACTGAAGTTTATTTACAAAGACAGAAATGAACATAAATAATCTATTTTATTTTCAGAATACGAGTTGTGTAAAAAAATCATAAAAACCAAAGTTGTATTTACCAAGACAAAAATGAATGAGCGAAAAGTTAATTTCCTTCTAAATACGAGATAAGTTCCAAAAATATCAAGGCTGAAGCTGTATTTACCAAAGCAGATATGAACAATGAATGGAACGTTAATTTCTTTCAAAATATTAGATATATTCCAAATGTATTGAGACTGAAGCTGTTTTTACTAAGACAGAAATGAACAATACATAAAATATTAATTTTCTTCAGAAAACAGGGTGTGTTCATAAAATACCAAAACCAGAGTCGTATTTTACAAAGATAGAAATAAACAATGAATGTAATGTTAATTTTCTTCAGAATACGAGGTGCGTTCAAAAGATATCGAGACTTAAGCTGTATTTACCTAGAGAGAAATGAACAAGAAAGAAATGTTAATTTTATTCAAATAGTCTCCTTGTCATTCAACACATTCGTTCCAGTGACTATTCTAACAGCACTTCCAATACTAATTTTTGATAGGGTGTGAAACTGTGACATTAGATTTCTTTTAATGTTTTTATGGTCCTCAAATCTCACCCTTGAGACCAATTTTCCGTTTTCGAAAACGTGAAAATGTCACACAGAGTCAGACTTGGTAATAATGGAAATCCTGTGGTTCTCATATATCAGTATTTCGAAATCATCTTTCTAATCAACCAAATTCTTGATCAAATAAAAATAAGTACAAAAGGTTGATTAGAATCTTTCACTCCTTCCTAAATAGCTCCATCAATGTCATCATGGATTGCTGTTACGAATGAATACAACCTGTTCAAGGTTTGTTTAAAATTTATCTAAAAGGGAATTTTTTTAAAGAAATAGATATAAGTAACATTAAATTTTTTCATATACGAACGTTAGTTTTTGATTCGAAAAGATCAATTTGCTTTTCGTTGGCATTTACCCATCCATTTTTACCCCACAGTTCCATCCAGTCATTTATCGTACCCTTGGATTATCTCGTTGACCTTAATTCGTGCAAAGGATATGATATGGGTATGAACTCGCTTCTTTGATTTAGAATATTTGTTTTAGCTGGAAGGGTGTTCATGATATATCATACAGGTATGCCAAATTAAAATAGTTAAGAAATATTTTGATTTTGAGTTTTGATTTCTTTTGGCCCTTAAGAACCCAACACCTTTAGAATGTTTCCTTCCCATTTTAATGACAAAGTAAAAAGAAACTTGATTGAAAATACAGCAAACGATGTATCAATATATTATTGGTCTAAGTTACTTTTCTATGAAAATATATAGTTATATTGATTAATTGATTGATTTTAACGGCATAGTAACCTATCTAGGGTTACTTTATGCCTAAGGGTTAATGAATTGCATTCTTTGAACATTTATGTATAGATTTTTGTGTTATTTCTCAAGAGCTTTTTGCACACATTTATCAAGTATTTCAATTTAATGCAAATAATTTCAAGAATTCATCTATGATACTCATAATTATTTGTTTTCTAGTAACTATTGTTACTTGATAATTGGTAAACGTTTTCTAACAAATATATGGTTTCAATTAAGTATAAATAAACCTTAGTGAACAATTATATCCTTAAGTAAGTATTCCTCAAAATAGTAACTTATAATCTTATGGCTTCAAGTATACATATCGAAAAATAATGATATTTAAACATTTATTTTACACATATACGAGCTGCATACGATAAGTTTCCAGACTTTTATCGTATGAGCATTTAAGATTGTCGTAGACTCTTGAAAATTCAGTATGTTATTGCCATACATCTTATTAGATGACTGACCTATTTTTATGATTTCAGGTTTAAATGAACACCTACAACAGAAATTGGAATACACCCTACTAAAGCCTGATTGTCACCGCTAGTGAACTTCAAAAATGCCACAGAAACATATGGAATGCTTCAGACTGCTTTTGGAGCATCTTGTATGAATCGAGCAACAGTTTCGGAGTGGCATAAGAGATTCAAGGAAGGCAGGGTGTCTGTGAGAGGTGCAGGAGGAGTAAGAAAGGCAATACACCTGAGTTGATTGGCCAAAGGGTTATGGTTAGGGTTACTATGTTGAGATTGTAAGGGAGTTCAGATAGAGATTCTGTCGGAAGAGGCCAGCATTCTTCAAATCAGGTCAGTGGCATTTCCACCAGGACAATGCACCAGTCCACAACTCCATCCTTGTCACAGACTATTTGACCAAGATGGGCATCAAAACAGTTTCTCACCCTCCCTATAGTCCAGACCTTGCTCCCTGTGACTTTTGCTTATTCCCTAAGCTCAGAGGCGTTCGTTATGAGACAATTGAGGAGATGAAAGGGGCTGTGACGAAGGTCATTGACACGCTCACACAAGAGGACTTCCATGGGGCCTTGCAGAAGTTGTTGGAACGGTACAAGAAGTGCATACGAAAAAAGTCTGGATACTTATCGTATGTACCTCGTTTGTGACACTAACCGGCTCATTGGCCTAGGGGGTAGAGTGTTCGCCAACGGTCTGGGAGACCTGGGTTCAATCCCAGGTTGCGTCATACCAGAGACTTTAAAAATGGTACTTGATGCCTCTTTGCTTAACACTCAGCAATATAAGGTACGTATCAAGGGAAAAGCGGAACAATCCAGGGAAACGAGTAGCGCCCTCCCCTACACCTCAGTGTTGTAGCTATTGAAAAGGGAGCCTTCTGGTCACCCTCGACTACGGTCGTCAACTTTACTTTTTTACTTTTACTTACATTTTCAAGTCAGTATTGACCAGAGAGTAAAGAAAATTTAAAGGAATGCTCAACACTCTTCAGAGATCTAAACAATGAACCTCACTTTGAGATAGACTTTATTGTCAAACTCAGAACGACACTTTTTGGAGAGGCGTAATTATCCCTTAAAGAAAAGCAGTCATCATATTCTAAGCTTCACTGACAGGGTAGTATACAGTTAATGTAATTCTAAGACAAACATCCACAAACACACACACACACACACACACATATATATATATATATATATATATATATATATATATTAATAAGGATTATTAAAAAACTAAAAGCCAGCAAAATCACATCTATAACAAGCGTCTAGTACAAGTACGACTTTCACGACCCAAGTCGATCATAAGTTATAAAAAATTGACTATAGGATTGGAAAACTTTGCATCGACTGTGATCATCACTCACTCCACTCTTCCCAGGGGAAAAGGGGGTAACAGTCACAGTCGGCAACTATAAAGTGCAAGCATTCTTTATTTCAATATTTCATTCATTTCTTCTTCTTCTCCTTCTTCTTCTTCTTTGTTAGGGGCAAACTGGGAAAGTAAATATCTATTCTGGTGTCGGCATCTGTTTATTAATTCCCATCTTTTATTTATGAATTGGTTCTGTTCAGGGATAGTGGCTCTATCCTGAATATTGAGCACCATCACTAAAACAACGTATTATATATATATATATATATATATATATATATATATATATATATATATATATATATATAAGTTACACGAGCCAGACACGCAGGACACTACTGGGGAAGCAAGGACGAACTCATCAGTGATGTACTCCTATGGACCCCCACATATGGCCAAGCATAAGCCGGACGACCAGCTCGAACATACATACAGCAGCTATATGAGGATACGGGATGTAGACCTGAAGACCTTCCAAAAGCGATAAATGATAGGGAAGGATGACGAGAGAGGGTCAGGGATATCCGTGCTAGTGGCATGACATGATGAGGATGATATATATATATATATATATATATATATATATATATATATATATATATATATTCACTTACTTACATATAACTATTCTTGACTTTGTAACTTCTTAATTCCTAAAAGTTTCTTCGAAATTTGGCCCAAACAGCCTGAGCCTTAACTGTGAGGACAGACAGGTATTTGGTAAATTATAAGATATATGTCAGCCTGTTTATATTTATATATTTACCGTCTATAAACCTACTTGTCCTCTCTTGATCTTTTCTAGATTCAATTCAAGACAAAAGGAATTTCATTTCCATATCAAACGGGTATTTTTATTTACCTCAACCATCCGCCATACTTGGACCATCCGAATCCATTAACCTTCAGTTATACTGCCTGAGCCACGTCTGCGGACACACAATCTCATCCTTCAACCTCTTCAAAAAATACAGAAAAGATAAATAAAAGAAAACAAGAGAGGGAGAAAAAAAAACGAAAAACGAAAGCAAATTATCCAAACGCCAAGCAGGAGTGACTGAAAATAGACCAAAGAATATTGCTTTTTCTTTCTAGTTTTTCAGCGTGCAAGCAGCGCCCTCTGGTGGGACACATTCATCTGTAATCAGGTTAGATGATAAATATTTCATACGATGCCTAGCTCATTATTTATGCTGGTAATTTTCAATGATTACGCGAGGAGCCAAAATTTTATAATTATTTGTTATTTTTTTGCTTGTTTTCTTTCGTTTTTTGGGGGGGTCGCTTTTTTAGGTTTTTTTTTTTAGAAAATTACAAACGTGTCTCAAAAGAAGAACATTTAACTAATCAAATTGTGCCAACAATATGACCTTCGACAAGTTTAAATATTTAAAAGAAGCAGTTCTAATCTATACCCGGAAGATAGTAATTACTCTTATTCCAGAAAGAATTCTCTTATTAATATCATTCTTATTATTCGTCATTATTATTCACGCTGTTCCTATGTTGCGAATTACTTGGGTACCAAGTGATAGTAGGTTTCCTCAATACTACAGAATCCTTAATAATCATCAAGACGAGCCAACAGCAAGTAATCCGCTGATGCCCCTCCGTCATTTGTCCAGATCGTATCATTCTTGCTAAGTGTTGTGTTCTGGTTAGTGAACACAAGTAATAGTAATCATATTTACCAACCCCTCCGCTCGGGCAGGATATGACACAAGGTCAATTTCTCAAGCGGAGTCTGACTCGTAGGCTTATTTTATTTCTTGTATGTGATACAAGAAGGCACGAGAACTTATGGTTTTGGGGGGAGGGGAGCTGTCTTGCTTTAACTATATTTTCTAAGGGAACCTAGCTAGCCACATTCGCCGACCCATTCAACAATACAATATATAATCACTCGTCCATCACCATGCACGCAGCAACCACCAAAATACCACATTTTTCTCTATGAAAAAGTCCTACTTAAAACCCGAAAGTGATGCATGATTTTATTTACAATGTATGATTTTTTACAATGGATATAATGGAAATGGGAGAAAAAAACACGAAAAATATATATACACGAAAAACAAGGAAAAAATCCCCCGTTTGGTTTCCCTCCCATCCCCCCGTCTATAAAATTGGAGGCCTACTGTTTTCCGGTTCGAAAGAAACCGGAAACAAGCCGGACCTACCCTAGGTGGGGCGGGAATCCTAATCTACAGAGATAAAAGAAATAAAGGGTCGGGCGCGGTATGGGTCGATAGAAGCAGATAATATGATTTTTTACATATGAATGTTCAAGATCTTCAATAAAAGCGGGCTGGGATTCGGGTTGAGGTACAAAAATAATAGGGAGGGGGAAGATCTTGAGAAACTAGCGACTAGATGACGGGGACAATGACACACAATATACTGCTTACTAGGTTACAAGGGGGAAAAACAATTCTACTTACCAGGGATGGGGTACCTAAGGACCCGTACCGTAGACGCCATGGGCCGGCAGAAGAGGGGAGGATGACTCCAACGTTGCCCCCTTTCGTACGACCAGGCTCGCTGCAATCACCCACCTTTTGCTGAATGTTATGCGATCCAAGCGTTTTCTATCGCACCTGATTTTGACCCTCAGCTGATGCCGAAAATACAAAACCAGATCACGATGAGAAAAGTTTGCATCGTCATACAATCCTTTGTTTCGCGTCGTTCAAATCGCGATCACCCCCGAACGCCTTCCGTTCACCTGCACCACTGCCTGAGGGTTGTGGTACATCATGCTAATCTATCTGCGGATTGAATCCGGCAGTCTCCAAAACAGACGCCAAGAACCGATGGTCTACCCTATCAAAGGCCTTGGACTGATCTAAACTGATCAGCGCGGCTTCGGTGTCGTCTTTTATCCCCTCTAGGACCTCGCTAATTAAGTGCAGGTTGTCCTGGATCGATCTTCCCTTCACAGCAAAGGTCTGTTCGGGGCCGATCAGATCGCTAATGACAAGCTGTAAACGATTCGCTAAGACCCGGGCCAAAATCTTTAACTCTGTGTTAAGCAGAGTTATGGGCCTGTAGTCGTCTAAACCCTCCCAAACATGCCTGCCACCTTTCTTCAGCAATGTGATCACGCCCTTGGTAACGCTACCAGGGATGGCTCCCTGGGCGAACCAATGGTTGAACATATCCGTCAGAATAGGTACAAACATGTGTGACATCCTCAAGTACACTTCGTAGGGCAAACCATCTAGTCCCGTAGACTTGTTGAGGCCGACCTGCTTCAACGCATCACGGACTTCGCATTCAGTAACCACATCCTCGCAGCTAGCCGCTTCAGCCGCCCCAAGGCGGGGGAAGTCGGCGAGATAGCTACAAAACTCCCGGAGCGGGAGATCAGTGCAGCGGGTAAAGCGATCCCGAAAGTGTGCCCGAAAGGCGTCACGTATCTCACGACCCGATCGCAGCAGACGCCCGTCCGGGGTCTTAACAGATGTGATGTACCGATCGGGGAACCTTCGCACTTCTTCTTCATGCGCAGTTGAGAACTTTGTTGAGAACTCTTTTTAGCCAAGGTCTAACTACTGATCCCTTGTAGCGCTCGCTACTCTCACGCTCAAGGTCCCTCCTAGCTAGCTCTACACCTAGTGAGTCCCCCCCAGCCACCGCCCGGGAAAGTCTATCATCTATAGATTTCGCCTCCGCGGTCCTATCTAAGTTGAGCTGTCGACCGTATTTGGTGGCGAAATCTCTAATCCTATGCTTAAGAGAAACCCACCACCTATTCCCGGTAACCGCCCCCACTAACGCCCGCTGAATTAGGGATTCTAGCCGATCCCGGAAGTCCCGTATCTCCAGTAAGGAGGTATTGAACTTCCAGTAGCCGGTTAAAGTAGGCCTATTTGCTAACCGCAGACTGACTCTAATAAGTTTATGGTCACTCCACGCTATCAAGTGGAACGTGGGACAACTAACAAAATCAATGTCAGCTCTTCTCACTAACACTCTGTCCAAGTAGGAACCTACTTTGGCAGAGGGCGATCTATCTAGCCACGTCCACATCTCCCGCCCTGGGTGATCCAGACGAAACCTGTCGACGAGGCCGTGACGAGTCACGAAGCCGACAAGGCTGCTTTCACACCTTCCTGTTAGCTCCCCGCCCGACCTTATCTATCTTGGGATCAAGGATCGCATTCCAATCATCCATTAAGACTAGCCGCTTCGAATCGTTCAGGAAGGGCGCCAACCGACGAAAAAAGGAAAACCTCTCCGCAGCGATATTGGACGCATGAACCGCAACCAGACGAAACTGAAACTTTTCACGGCAACATCGGCCACAACCAACCGGCTCCCGTCACCTGCAAAAGCAACGTCAACATCAGCATCAAGGCTGCGTCCAACTAGCAAAGAGACCCCAGCGCTGGTGCGGCTGCCGTATGCTGAGAAAACGTTAAAATCGCTTTCCAGCGCCCGACAATCGGCACTGCAAGTGAAGTGAGTCTCCTGCACTGCAGCAACATCTACTCCGAGGTTCTTGAGTTCAGCAAGCAAGCGCGTACACTTGCTTGAATCCCTCAGTCCCCTCACATTCAAACTGGCAAGGTTTAAAGCCATCAATCCAACTTACCCTACTCAGTGTCGACTACGGGCCGGAAATTCTTCGGGGTGAGGATGCTGACTGCTTGACGCAGGGAACCGGTACAAAGTTCAGGTTAACTCGGCTGCTCCTGGAAATTCCGCCGACATCATAAGGAAACCGCAACTTTAGGGACCTATAGAATGTGGGATGAACATAAATCGGGTCCCTGCCGTACATTTGGAATATATTTCGTTAAGTGAGTCGTGCCCCATCTCCGCCAGCCTCATGTCCGCTCGACTGGCTTCCTCAATAAATTGCCACAGCTCTTTAGTTCGGTTGCCAGCCGAACGGACAAAGGTGGTCACCATGACTGCACCCTCAAAAAGATACGGATTCGTGATGTCCTTTTGATCAACTTTTTTAAGGTCTCTTAATGGTTTCAATAGGTTTTTGATTTGACGATCCAATGTCGGTGACTCCAGGATGTCCTGGCAAAAATAAAAAGAGTTTAATGCTTGCTGGACATCTCTGGAGGCCGACCTGGATCGTCGCACAGTACCAGATGTTGATGGCGACGGCTGTGGGTCTCTTGTCGCCGAATGGGACCGGGATAGTAGTTTTGGGGTTGAAATTGGTGATAACGTAGGTGGCGTTGGAGATAGTGGGGGTTTAGTAGCGTTTTCAGGAGTATGTTGTGGGGGAGGGATAATTTGGGCTGGTCGTTGAGGTGGAGGGAGTGTCTTTTTTTCTGCTTCCGGTCGCTTGGGCTGTGTTTTTCCTGCTGGTCGTTGGGGTGCTGGTTGCTGGGGTTGGAGAGGCTGAGGTTTTTCTTTTTCTGGTTTGGGGGAGTTTGTTTTCTGTTGTTTTTTCTCCCCCTCTTTCTCCGTGTCTCCGCTGTCTTTCCTTCTTTTTAAATTAAATGTTGTTTCCATCTCTTCTTGTTGAAGATTTTGGCTTTTCTTTTTATTTGGTGTCTGTATTGTCGCTGGTGTTGCTGCTATTGTAGTTGTAGTAATAGTAGTTTTGCTTTTTTGGGATATTTCTTTTTATTCCCTTTTACTAGGGTCCACCCTTCTTCCTTTTCGGGTTGGACCCCAGTTTCCAGGTTTGAGTTTGTCGATGCTGCAGCTGTTGTTGTAGTCTTTGTTGTCATTGTCGTGGTATTTATAGTATCCGACGTTGTGCTGGTTGTTTTGGGTGGTGGTCTTTTGATGGTGGTCTTTTGAGGGCAGGACCTCGAGAAATGTCCCAGCTTTTTACAGTTCCAACAAAGAGGTTTCCTGCCCTCAACGACCACCATCATCGTTGTGTCTCTGTATGTGATAGTATGAGGGATTGAGTGGAACCCTCCCCTATCTAGGATCATAGTAAAGACATAGTCACCGAAAGCGGTTCCAGGTGCTGACGTAATTAGTTTGTATTCTTCTACGCCGCCATGTGTACTCAGATAGGCGGCGAGAACATCTCCGTTAAGCTCCATGGAAGCATTGCAAACGGTGACTTTTATATGTCTTTTTCCTAGATATTCCGGTTGAAGCTGGAAGTACTTCGTGTTAATGTTGCTTGTTGCTAGCTTTTTAGCTAGCTCTTCTGTTGGTAGCAAGACATCCCAGGTTGCAAAACTTCTTCTGCATATATATTTCCCTGGGATGCCTACACTCTTTAAAGTCTCTTCAAATTTTTCTTTATTTATGTTTGCAAGTCTCCTGGTCTTAATGTCAGTTATTACAAAAGATATTGTTTTCGGTTTGACTGCCTGTACCAATTCAGGTATCGGCAGGATTTCGCTTTCTTTAAAGTACTTTGCGTACTTATTTTTTCTATCATTTTCGTAATCTTCTGGTTTCTTTTTTTTGCTTTTGTATTTGGGAAGACCAGGAGACTGCATTTATCGGTGTTATTTGTCCAGGTGGAATTGTTGAAGACGATGATAAGTCTTCCGGCTTCGGGGAGGGTTCAATGTCAATGACAATGTCTTGAGTTGTCGGTAAGGGAGTTGAAGGAATCCGAGATGGTTCCCCCATAGTTGCGTTTTAAAAGGGCAACTAGGGGGAATGGTGTTTGAATTTCAAATGGACTACAAGAAATACAATGAATCGTTGGGTGACAATATGGCGGTCGTTTTGTTTTGTTTCGTATTTTAAAAAGGTAAAGCAATGAAGTAAAATCGAGGTTTGACCCTCCTCAGTAACAATAACAATTGTTTGAGGGAGGTCACATAGTTGTAACAATAATAGCAATACAATAACAATCGATTTCAACAATAATAAACACTTACTTTTCAGTAGAATAAACGTAAAAAATCCAAAAAATTGACGTGTGGGCTTATCGCCAGACTAACTCCACTAGTGCCACAATGGCAGATGGAACAGCTCATTATGCTGAAAAGGTAGGTGATACCCAACAGTAAGCTTTGCAAACAGCATCCAGTGTGCGCACAAACCTGATGGCTGTGTCCATGTCAAGAAGTACATAAGAAAACGTTCTTAATGGGTACGTCGATACCTTTCAAGTAGTGCCCACTATGTCTTGCTTGTCTTTTTTGGAAGGGTTGTGAGATTGGAGGTTAGTGGCTGTACAATAGCTTTTTTGTAGAGTAAATGCTTCCAGAATTTGTTCAAAACAGCATGCAGCATCCTTGCGTAGTTTCCGTTGTTTTTCGCCATGCATTTCATTAAAGTCTCAGTGATGCAACTATACTGTAGTACTTTTATGGCTACAGCTTGAGATAATTGCATTTATTTCCATCAGAGAGTTCACATTTCAATTTCAGTACTAAGAAAAACGGTTATAGTCGTAAGAAATGGACTTGGTCACCCAAGTTCAAATCCTAGACGAGACTATTTGCATTTCTTATTGCGCTAATGCCCCTTGAGAAAAGTACGCACCCAATAATTCATTCGTCTCCCTACCAATATGTAGGCAAATAGTGTTATATTTTACCCTCGACCCGGCCCAAAAATACTATTCCAAGGTGATACACCGGAAGGAAGTGACACATTCCAACGGCCAGTAATCGAAAGAGATCGCGTGGGCGGATTAAGGCTTATGATATGGGAAAAGGTGAAGGTCCCATTCTGCCATTACAGTCATGCACCGGAAGAGAGTAACCTCTGAACTGCATGACAGTTATTTCCGCTTGATGACGATTAAACATTCGATTTCAAAGATCCAGTAGGCGATCGTGTGGGCGTTGAGTTATTATTTAACTCAGTTGAGTATGGGTCCCAGAGCAGTTGCCAGCAGACTCCCAGAGGGTTAGAGACGAGATGTGGTAGGGAAGGCCACACCCGACCGAGGGGGCCCTCGGAAAGCCCCGATGGAGTAGACCCCAACATCAGGAGAACAAGAAAGACACAACGTGACAGTCATAACAGTGGGGTCAAAATATGAAGTTTACGTTCAGTCTCCAGCATCCTCTCACATGCAAACCTTCAACAACCCTTTCGAACCCTTGCAATAAAGTGAGAGGTAAATATATTTGAAAAGAAGTCTTCTTGTGTCTTCCTTCCTGCATCTTAATTCTTCTTGCGTCTTCCTTCCTTCATGCGTCTTAATTATGGTGTCGTTGTGATGCTGAATGAACGTGTAAATAACTATATAACAATAGTAGGGAAGACTGGGTTCTTGAATCTCGGCGACCAGTCTAGAAGAAGGATAACTCTGAATTTAAGGCAGATGAATATCTTTTTAAAAATTGGTCTAGAGCCCGTGTGGAATACAGGGTAGATTCATATATTATGACTGTATGGTTTGCTAAACTGAATATTTATCTTTCTATTTCATAATCGTATGAAGTAGACATTCTATCAAAAATTTTCAAACCACAAAGCTGAATGTTGTCGAATATATTCTTTATTTATAAATACAAGTTTATATTTATCTGAGGGGAGACACTTGCTTCCATACTCACGTGTTTTAATTTGTAAGCATCTTTTCATCAGAATTAAACATATATAATTTACTTGCAAGAAGCTGCAGGCATGGGTTTGTCCTTTGATTTTTGCTTGGTTTCGTTTCTTTGTTTAATTGCATATCAACCTTTGTAGGAGAACACAAGTAGTACTGCCCATAACAGGGTCGATAAGGGAGTTCATTCCTTTTTCAATGGTATTAACCCGAAAGTGAAAGTAATAGTGTTACTAGAGATGTTGCATTGTAATTTTAATTACCATGACCTGAAAATCCAGCAAACATTTGCACGCGACATACGGGACCACTGTACAGCTGTTTCGACCTCATAAGGTCTCATCAGCAGTGTATACAGTGATCAATCGTTGAGATCGAACAAGCGACCCCAGAATGCAGAGCCGAAACTCTACCACGGAGACACCGATCCACACTACACACAAGCGACGCCAAATTAAATAGCCATGGCAATTGCTCTACCAATTAACCTGAATGTGTCTTGTAATTTACATCAGTACTCTTTTCAGAGGATACAGTCACCTCCAGGGCCACGTGCTCCCAACAGGATTGGAAATACGCATCCGCGTAATTATTATAACCTCAAGGGCAACGAAATAGATGTACATTTTCTTTTTTAGGTAGAGAAATTATATTGCAAATTGAATTACCGTGAGCAGAAAATCCGGTGACTCAATGTGGTCGCTGGTTCGATCTACAGTTGGGGAGATCACGGTATATATTACTGATGAGACCTAATAAGGTCTAAACAGCTGTCCAGTGGTCCCGTATGTAACGCGGAAGTTTTTGCCATATTTTCTGGTCATGGTAATTCAATTTAAAATATAATTCCTTTCCTTAAAAAAGAAAATGTACATCTCCGCCTCGCAGACTCTTCCTCGTCATAGCTGCGAAAACCGATTGTAGACAATATTCACAAACGAGTAATTGATGAGGTTTACCTGAGCCATGTCTCAGTTAAATAGACCAAATGGACGAAATGGAGGGTTTGGAAAAAAGAAAGATATCTTGGGATAACTTGTGAGAAATAGAGTCTAGAAGAGTAAGCTCTTTAATCTTAAGAGCTTATGATGTCTTCTCTAACCTCTACAAAAATTCTGTCAACGTTTGGGTAAGGATCTACCATGCTCACCGTATACAGCACTTGCAACGCGGAAACACATCCTCACCGAATGCAGAATAAGCCTGTTTCAAGAGTCAAACAAGGTCTCTGGTGCTTTGGAGAACAACTGTCAATGTCTTGTCGAAGGGACTTAATAGAAAGCAGCAAATTGCACTTGTACAAGAAAGTTGAAGAAACCAATTTATTTTGTCTGGCACCAGATATGGATATCGAAAAGCAGCCCGGAATTCGCAGATGCCTCTAGATGTGGATCTGTGGCATGCGATATCATTGAGTTGTTGCCTGTTAGCCATTACCAACTTGAGACCGGATCTGCTGCTGTGGTCTACGTTTCTGTGCAGGGTTTACTTTGCAAAATTAACAGTCCTTTGGAAGGCTTCTATAAAGGAAGAATTTCAAAGGAAGAAACTCAATTATGTGAAGCTTGATGCTGGAAGACGATTGCTTGTCTATTACAGGTCGGATGTCGGGGATCCGTGGCTTCATTAACCATAAAGACCCTCAATTTATAATGCCCTTCGACAAATATGTTAGGAACTATTATCAGTACTAAAGTATTATAGTCGGTGGCTTGTGGTTGGGGTGAAGATTCCAAATGGCCCTTCACTTAAAAAAGAATTGAATAAATTAAAAGAAAAATAGAAATAAATAAATAAAGCGGGGGAAGAAGCAAAAAGATGGTTTCATGTTACATCGTATAAAAAGACAAAAAAAAAACGAAAAGAGGAAAAATAACAAAGAAACACTGGAAGAAGGAAAGTAACAAAAACAGAAAAAAAAAAAGAAAAACTAACGTAAAAGAAAAGAAAGAAACAAATGCCGAAAGAAAGAAAGAATGAAAGGAAAAAGAAAGGGAAAAGGCGGGGAAATATCATACATAAACTAAAACTAAAAACAAAAGTATTAAAGAATTGTCTCTGTTTTTATGGCTCAGTCGGTTGGGGCTGTAGAATTCACTGACCGCATCTCAGCAGACGGGGTAAGAATCCCACTTCCAACGAGTATCCTGTTTATGACACAAAACAATCTGATGATGAAGGTCCAGTAATGCTGGAGCTTTGGGAAATGCTGAGTACCTCTTTATTGTCATCGCTGCCAGGTCCATTCTAGCCCGGTAGCACCTGATAGGGTTCTATATATGGATCAAACTTAACAAAACTGTGTGTTTTGCTAAACTGAATAGTTTGAAATTGAACTGTCTTCAAATTTAAACTGTCTATTTAGGCTAAACTGAATTGTTTTAAACGGAACAGTTTATATATATATATATATATATATATATATATATATATATATATATATATATATAAATGGATTTGGCATTAAATAACCTACGATGGTTGATACATCATTAAACCAAACCAAACCTAATCTCTTTTTTAACCCTTTGCTTTCACTCTGTTACCTTATCCAGGAGGTATCTCAACAAATAAGTTTTTAATTATAAATGGTAACATTTTTATAAATCGTATATATTTGTTGTCTTTTCATTTTGTGTAACTTGTATGTTGCGCATGAGCAAAAAGAAGGACGATAAAAACCATCAAAGATACTCTATCTTTCATGTTTTCTTCTCATCGTGCCTTTTTTATGGTTTCTTTTCATCGTGTCCTCTTTTCTTCATTGTTTCTTCTTATCGGGTCCTTTTTTCTTTATTGTTTCTTCTCGTCGTGACTTTTTTTTCTTCATTGTTTCTTCTCATCGTGTCCTTTTATTCTTTATAGTGTCTTCTCATCGCATCCTTTTTTTTCTTCATGGTTTCTTTTCATCGTGTCCTTTTGTCTTCATAGTGTTTTCTCATCACGTCCTTTTTTCTTCATGGTTTCTTTTCATCATGTCCTTCTTTCTTCATAGTGTCTTCTCATCGTGTCCTTTTGTCTTCATAGTGTCTTCTCATCATGTCCTTTTGTCTTCATCGTGTCTTCTCATCGCGTCCTTTTTTCTTCATCGTTTCTTCTCATCGTTATTTTGGTTAAAACAATGAGAACATTTGAAGAGAGGTGATGTCATAAACACCACCAGGGAGCCATTTGTGAATCTACAGTTTTGAAATCCGTTTGCCATTCTCTCAAAAACGGCTATTCCAAAAGCAAAACAAAAAAAAAAAACAGTGAAAGAGATGAAGAAGAAAGAGAAAGTAAAGGATACATTTTCAATATTACCCCTTTTCTTTTTATCATATATTTTTCCTTAATACTCATTAATACTACTTATTTGTTTGCTTTTGTTATTTTTTATTTGATTTTATTGCTGCTTTATTCAATTTTATTACTTGTTTTCGTTTTTACCATAAAAAAAACTACATTGTTTCCTATAGGAAATGCCAAAGTTAGATACCCACACTTTTCCAGTCTCTGGTTCGCGTCGAGTGAGTGTGTTGTATACTCATATGCAGATTCATGCAGAAAGAATCACAACGACACAATAATAAAGACGGGCGACACAGTTCTTTGAGAAAAATATGTACCTCTCACTTTATTGAAAGGGTTCGATAAGGGTTACTCAATGTTTTACTGTGAGAGGGAGTTGGAGACGGTACAGAACTGCAATATATCGACCCCCACTCTTATGGCCATCAGCGTTGTGTCTTTCTCCAGATCTGCTCAACTGGAGGCCCAGGAGCTCACTCTGCTGAGTGCGGGCTTTCTCTACCGCATCTTGTCATTAACTCATCTTGATCTCCAACTCACTGGGGATCCCGAGGGCCCTTCTGCGGGTGGTGGCTTTCTCTACCACATCATGTCTTTGACTTCTCTGATCTCCAACTCTGACTTCCTGTCTTCACCGAGTTATATAATAGTTCAATCGCCCACTCAATCTTTGGAATGGCATGTTTGATCGTCATCAAGCGAAAATAACTGTCATGCAGTTCATAGGTCACTCTCTTCCGGTGCATCAGTCTATGAGGGTACCATGAGATTTCAACTTGTCCCATATTTTCAGCCAAGCCCGCCTACGCGATTTCTTCTCATAACTGCCATCGGAATGTGTCAGATCCTTCCGGTGCATCACTTTGGAATGGCATGTTAGGCCGGGTCGAAGGTCAATATACAACAAGTGTTATTATCCTGGCAACCTGACCCCTAGGAGACTTTTACCCAATACCTGTTTAACAGAGTTGAGTTCATTGCTTGGTAGCTCCAAAATGAGAAATGCCTGAGCCCAAGCACTTTTTGTGACGGCTGCGTATTTGTCTCGATTCGTGCGTGGACCCGACAATGAAATTACCTTGTGTAAAATCGAACCACATGAAAGGTTGGATAAATATCAGTAATTTCCAATCCCTCTAAATGTGTACATATACTTCGCTTCCTGATCGAAAGTCATTTCAATAAATTCTTCTCATGGAAATTTCTCTAATTTTGCAGTAAATATGCACTATCCACTTCAACATCGTTATTCATTGAAATGAACTGGTCGTATTTGAACGATCCATCACTTGTGACTATCATACCCAATCAAGCATTCTGCTCGGTGTACGATATCTGGTAACGACCCTACATAATCCAGGGATTTTCGTTTTCCTGTTGTTTTTTTTTTTGTAACAGGCTTTTATAAATACCAGCTTGTACATTCAATTCAGTTGACTCATATGTTATTATTCACCCTGCAAATTTTTTTGAATCCCAGGGATACATATATATGTGTTTCAAAATTGATTGGTCCACTAGTTGATTTACATCCTTTTAAAGTTTATTTTTTTAGTTCTTACGTACGTTTCTAATTTTGTGGTTTTCTTCTAAGAATCTTGATTTTTTTTTTCTTTTCAGGTACGGTTTCGGTTTATATAGAGGTCACTTTTTCAATGGGGTAGTTGTTTCTTTTAATTTAGTGATAGATTTCTTGTAGAGGTTGGTTCTTTCTTTCTCTCCTTATTTTTTTTTTCCTCTTTTTTTCTTTCTCAGGGTGTGTTTCCTTTTCTCCCAGTTTTTCTTTCTCCAATTACTCCGTTATATTTGATACGCTATAAATCTTTCTGTTTTTTTTTTTTTTTTTTACTCTTGGACGTTGTGTGTGTTTGTATGTGTGCGTGTATGTGCATCTCCAAGTGTGTATAGTTGATATGCAATAAAGTTTGTTGGTCGTTTTTTTCTTAAAGTGTTTAGAATTCAACTAACAGCTACTTTTTGTTCTCTCTCTCTCTCTCTCTCTCTCTCTCTCTCTCTCTCTCTCTCTCTCTCTGTTTGTTTGTTTCTCAGTCTGTGTGTAGTTTATATTTTATTAAGTGTGAGCTTGAATTTTTCGATGAAGTTTTTTTTTCTTTTGAAGTAATGTGGTTTAGAATTTAACTGACAATTACATTTTATTTTTTTACTATTTTTCTCTGTGTGTGTGTGTGTGTTTGTTTGTTTGTTTGTTTGTGTATGTAGTTTATGTTTCATTCAGTGTGGGCCTGAATATTTCTATGATTTTCTTTTCTTTTATTAGAAGTAATGTGTAGTTGTTGGCAATATGTATATATAGACATTGTTTTAAATTATACGTTGCTTGTGTTTAGATATATTTAATTTTCTATCTTCCGGTATTTTAATGTTGCTTTTATGGAGTGATGTCCAACTATTGAGAGTTTGTGTCGATCATGTGTATACTTCTTTGCATTTGTTACATTCTATTGTGTTGATTACTTTTTTTGAGTTGCTACTTCAATATCTATTCATCATGAATTTTGTTTTCGGGTTTTTGAAGGTATAAGATTTTCTTTCTTTATTTATATCACATACTCCACATCTTTTTTCTTGCATTTAGTTGCCGCTTTCAGAGAAAACCTCACCTTAAAGAGCTACATAATACCCTCCACCAGAGGGGATACCCAACAATACTGATAAATAAGGGATTCGAATAAGCAGAAAAATACCACTGAAAGAACTATGAAACCCGAAAAACATAACGAAAAACCTCAAGCATATGTTGCAACCTACAGTAAAAACAATCCAGAGATATTCACAGAAATAATTTTAAATAAACTTAAAAGAACTTAAAAAAATGACAAAATCAAAGAAATACTAGACACTACAAAAGTCATTAAAACCCAGATACAACTCAAAAATCTTTTTAAAAAATTACTTACCTCTTCTACATTCAAGGAAAAAACACGATGAGTGACGATTATTTAATGCAGGTTCCACAGCAGATGTAAGAATAATCCCCTATCACAACTGGAGAAAATTGTTACTTCTTCTTAACATGATAAAGAGGAGGCTTTAGGTGTTGTAAGCTACATTATCAAACCTTCACGAGTGAGTTCGAATCACATTAGTTGCCCCATTTATACGCCTTGTACCAAATCCTTGCGGAAAGAAAGCTTAGTAAATTACATCCCAAGTCATGACCAATATGAGCTCATTACAACCATGATAGAGAGGAGGCTCCTCTTCAAAAAGCGTCAGTATTAATATAAGATAATTTTAAGAGAAGAGTTTCAGTATTTCATATACCAAAGAAACCGTTTATTTTCTTTAAGTTGGCAGGATTGTTACAAGTTCTCTTAAAACAACGTACTGATTTGGGCTTGTTTATAGTGCGTGGGGTCATAAAGTAATATGCTTTCTTTTCGAAATAGAATGTCCAAACAAGAATTGCTTGAAAGACTGGGCCTAACAAAAAATTAATATTTCTATAAAAACCGCAATTTTAAACTAATTATTTCTGCATTTAATATTGATTTAAAATCTGTAAATCTCAAAAGCGACCCAAGATGAAATATTTCTTAACTTATTGAATGATGCATATCATAATTTTATCTATCTATCTATTCTCTCTCTCTCTCTCTCTCTCTCTCTCTCTATCTATCTATCTATCTATCTATCTATCTATCTATTTCCCTCGCAATCTCAATCTCTCCTTCCCGCTCTTTTAATAAATTTATAGTGCAGTGGTTTTGTTACTATCGAATGATTATTGAAATTATGTATTTGCAACATCTGCTGCTAAAAGAGCGAATGATAATTGGGAAAAATTTTCAAAATGGCGTGTTTCGTGACATAGCTTCATTTTGTGTAAATCCACGTAATGACGAAAAAAGAAGAAAAATGAAAAAGAAAGAAATAAAAAAGACAAAAATAAAATGAAATCGACTTATGAAAATTTGTCGTGGGTCATGAACGAAGATTAAGGGTTGAAGGAACTAATTGCCATCGCGCAGTCAGATAATTGCCGCAATCAGTTCATTGCCTCAGGCTAACAATCGTTTTACTACGCCGCACTAATATAAAGGTGGAATAAAGAACGAAAAGTCGACAATTGAATACAGTTATGCTTTCTTTCTTTCTTTCTTTCTTTGTCTTCTCCGCAGCTTTCTTCCTTTCTTTCATATTTCCCCTCTCCTAAAATTAAAAATTTATATTATTAATCTATAATAAAGATCAGAGTTTGACATACATCACACTACAGAAGTGTGGCGGTAACTTATTGTTAATTGTACAAATATTTTTGTTCAAGGTCTGTCCGAATAATTTTCTGTTCATTGAGGATTCATATCATTTGTAAAAGGCATGAATCCACCTTCCTCGAAAATCAGGTCACATATTGCGCCTTGCATGTAACCATACACGATTTATATCCAGCAACGGACACTAAAGGCTTATAATGATAATGACTATATAATTAACTTTTCTAACTCTCTATGATAACATTTATCGGTCATTTTATAGTTCATTCATATCACAGCCATTATCTTTATTCATATCAACCAGTGCTGAATAGAGTGCTCGTCGGGCAACGGTAATCGTCTTAGCCAATGAATACGGCAACCATTGTTCAAATCCCGGACGATGCTGTTTGCTATATCTTTGAGGATGGTATGCATCCTACTATTCTCTCTCCAGCTATGGGTAGAATTTTTAACTTTGGTACGGCAGTCAGAAGAAAAATTTCTAAATTCAAACCAGTTAAACTCCTCTTTAAAAAAAGAACTTACCATGAATCACACTCCGGTCGGAGCAGCGGAGCAGGTTAAATACATATATATATATATATCTGTTCACATCTATTAATCTCAATATCTACGTCACTTTTTGTTGTGGTGACATACCCCATGACGTCATTGCACAAAACCTCCTCGACACTATAAATAGTGACTGACTCGATAGACCAGTCTGCTAGTCTAGCCAGTTACAGTTAACCGTTACTGTCAATATTTCCGTAAATATATACTGCTGTAAAACTTCCATCTCTTTGCGTTATTCATTTCTGGCCCTTCAAAGCTACAATACTTTCACAGCTAATATCTCATTTCATAATAGTCTCACTCTTTCTATATATCTTTCCCTGTTCATATCATTTAATCAATCGCTGTTCCTATCTCTTTATCAATCAATCTGTCTCTGCCTGTCTATTTCTTAGGCCAGTCAGCTATAGCTGTTGAATACACCGACTATATCTCTGCAGAGAGGTAAGACTCCTCCAATGAGCGTCCTAGATATGACTCTAAAAAATCTGTGGTGAGGTTCTAGTGATGCTGGAGCTTTAGGGATTGCAGAATATCTCATTATTGCAATCGCTCTCAGACCCACTCTGGCCCGGGCTGGTAGCACTTGATAGGGTCCTATCTATGGATCAATACTATACTGTGTGTTTATGCTACACTGAATTGCTTGAAATAGAACTGTTTTACGTTTGAATTGCATACTTACGCTAAACTGAATTGTTTGAAACAGAGCCGTTTTGACATTTAAACTGAGTACTTAAGCTAAACCTGAACTGTTTTTACTGTTAACAATATGTAAATAAACGACTAGTATTTAATTGAATTGTTTGTGATTCAAAACAATACTTGAAACTACTTAATTTTGTTGACTAAATTGAAAACTTTTCAATAGAACTGTTTTTAACCTTTAAACTGTATACTTATGCAAAATTGAATAGTTTAAAATAAAACTGTTTTTACATTTAGCTGGGTTTTTTTTAATGTACTTATGCTAAACTGAATTGTTTGAAATAAAACCGTTTATATGTATTAAAATGGATTTGGTAATAAATAACCTGCAATGGTTGATATGCCATAAAACCAACCAAACAAATTATTTCTATTCCTGATATAATAGATCGCATCAGGATATCTGGTTTATGGATATTTTGCTGTCCTTATGGTTGGTTGTTTGATTAGGTGGTTCGGTTTTTTAATGTCAACGTCTTTTTACGAACAATTCTGTCTCATGAAACTCTGATGAGATGACCTGTCGTCCTTTATATGTAAATACCGTACACCGTTTTACTACTAAAGCCATAGCCGTTGATTACTTTATCGTGTATGTAAGTGGATGATGATGGTTTTGTAAAAATGGCACAACCCCCAGCCTATATCTGCTTTGCAGAGTTGAATTTATTGCTCATCGCCTGAGATGCCCGAAAAGAGATATACCGAGGTGTCTAAGTTTTTTTTTAATTAACTGCACATGATTTTTGCTTGGCAATTCACTATAAAACAGCTTTCTATTATGTATTGACTTGGTGTGTAGTCGGTTAGATACTCCCTAGCCGTTTATTATATTTGATAAAGGCTCAAGTAACCTAAAATAGTCTCTGATTTCTTACTAAAATTTATTGAATATGATAAAGGATTTACATTTGAAACCAGAACTACGGGACTTAATCTCCACAAAAAGAAATTCTACTGTTGTCTTGCGATATTGGAAACGACTTTTTGAAGGATATCTATTTGCATTGGAAAGCAATTCATCGCCTATTACAAAAACAGATTAACTTAGATTTTAGTGAAACATATTATAATATCGATATATACTGACATTTCCCATTGCAAAAATAACGAAAGTGCCATGAACGTTTTCAACCGAATTTTTGAAGCAAAAAAAAAAAAAACACAACTTTTTCCTCGACGAATATAAACTTGCACCCGCCAATCATCGAATGAGGGATTTGAACAGTATATTCTGAAGCTAAAAATTTCAATCTGTAATTTCCAAATGAAACAGCAGATCCGGCAAAGTAACAAATTTATCAGGGATGCTCTTATAAGTAGATTAGAATCAATAAAATAAATACTAGATACTGCCCGGGAAATGGCCTTTACTCAAAAGATGGCAGAAAAGCAACCTAGTTCATACGTACAAAAAGGTGTAGGTACCGCGCTAAATACTCACACTCCTACAAGTTCACCAGTTCAAGCGACCCAAACAGAAAAGAAATAGAACCATCTACTACAGAGATACTTGCTTTTGAGCCCGATCAGTCAGCAAAAAACACTCTCTCTAAAGAAAATACAACATACGCTGCTCATGCAGCTTCTAAGAGAAAATGTTATTTTTGTGACCTCCAGTCACACGCCCGTAAATATTGCCCAACCAGGGAAATTAAATGCTATATGTCGAAAATGAGGTCATTTACGAAAGGTTTGTCGATGAAAGAATTCTTAGGCTGGATTAAACATTACTGCAACAAATATCAGAGTTACTTGTCTTTTAAATGTTACAGTAACGATAAAAAATGAACGGAGTAAAAATGAACGAAATCTCGGAGAACTTTATCAGCGCTGTTACAAAAAAGAGAGCAGGATTTAAAACCATATATAGTAATAATCAGGAGGCTATGGCAAACGCCTGACTGATTACGCAGACTTAAGGGTATATATTGGCAAGCTAAGAGTTATATCAAACCTACTATCATCATCATCATCATATCGTGCTGGCAGCACGGATATCCCTGACCCTCTCTCGCCACTCCTCCCTATCGTTCATCGCCCTAGGTAGGTCTTCAGGACAACAACCTGTATCCTCACATAGCTGCTGAATGTACGTTCGTGCTGGTCGTCCTGCTTTTGCGCGGCCATGTGTGGGGATCCATAAGAGTACATCTCTTATGAGTTCATCTCTGCTTCTCCACTCTTCGTGATGCCTAACTAATGCTACGATGTCATACTAGACTAGCATTTCCTCAAACAACATTCTCCAATTATTCTCCTCCTCAGGGTTCATAAACTATCGCTAAATATCTGCGGCTTGGCTAACATAAATATACAATATCCCTCCCTTTTCGAAAATCAAACAAAAAACTGTAGACTAGTGGCCATCAAATCTCGAAAATATTTCCTTGAAGATAAATTTATTTAAGTGGAATGAACCTGATCGCTGAGAGAAGAGATAATCGGAGAAAGCCGATCTCCATGAAGGGTTCAAATATTAATGACACCCAGAAGAAGAAGAAGAAACGCATGGTCATAGACTACTCCAGAACCACAAAAGGTGCCCACTCCTTGTAACAGATCCTATTTGGTGTCACTAATAGGATTTCTAGCTTCCAAAGGATAATTGACAAAATTTTTTTTGAAAAATGACTAGGCATCATTACCTACAGAGACACTGTTACAGTATGCGCTCATGACTGGACTGACCACAGTCGAAAACTTAAACGGTTTTTAACTGCCGTCGAGAAATATAATCTTATATTCAACAAAGACAAGTGTAAACTACCATCAGACAACTAGAATACATCGTGAGTAAGGGGACCACGTAGGATCCTGAAGGGTAAAAATCACTGGTAGATTTGCCTATTTCTAAAACCACAGCCGTCTTACGACGAGTCATGGGTACGTTCTCACATAACCCCAAAAGGATAACCTTTTTTCAGAGAAAATAAGCCTGTAAACAAAGTTACCCTTCTTCCATTAAAGCCTTCGATATCTTAAAATCTCTAACGCAGTTATCACTTTGATGTATCCCAACGTTCCCCGGAAATTCGTAACTGATGCATCCAATCACGCTATACCTGGCGCACTAAGGCGATCCTGGCAAGTTATAGCGTACTTCTCAAACAATCAAAATCTGAGTGCAGGTATTCAGCTGGTGCGTAAACAGCGGATGCCATTGTCGAGACACAAAAAATGGCGATATTCCTTAATTAGATGCTGCTTTAAATTAATCACTGACCAATAATCAGTCGCTTTTGTGTTAATCCCAAGACGTCTAACAAAATCAAATATGAGAAAAAAAAGATGGAGGGTAGAATTTTAGTGTTTACTCGTTTGACGTTTTCTACAAGTCAGGAAAGGAGAATGCGATGGTAGATCCTTAATGAGCAACAAAGATCCACAAAAAGTCTATGACGACCTCTGTCATCCAGGCATCAAGAGTATGATGCATGTGGTTCGAACACAGTTGAAGAAGTGAAACGAATAAGAAGTGAAACGAATAAAAAACAGTTGCTACATTTGTGTTCGAATAAGACCTAATTTCTACAAACTCAAACATAGAGCCGTAGTAAAAGATACCCAACCTTTTGAGGGTTTAAACTAGGATTTTAAGGGCTCTCTTGTTGGCCCAGTCGGCTGGGGCTGTAGAATATACCGACTGTATCTCTGCAGAGGTAAGACTTCCCCAACGAGTGTCTTGAACATGACATTAAATAATCTGTTGAGGCTTCATTAATGCTGGAGCTTTGGGGAGTGCTAAGTACCCCTTTATTGCCATTGCTCCCAAGTCCAATTTCTCCCGGAGTAGTAGCATCTAATAGAGTCCTAGCAATGGTTAAAATAGAACTAAACTGTGTTTATACTAAACTGAATTGCTTGAAATAGAACTTTTCAAATCTAAACTGCGTACTTATGCTAAATTGAATTGTTTAAAATAGAACTGCCAATATGTATAAAAATTGATTGGGCATGAAATAACCTACAAGGGTTAATATGCTAAACTAAAATAAAACTAAAATCCATCTAATTGCCAATCAAATATCTACTTTCATCGACGAATACTTGGGATTCCTCTTTGCATTTTCTTGTCCCAACATAAGTTCAACGATGTTTATACGCTGCCTTGGTTCACTGTTCTCCTTATTTGGAGAACCTGCTTATATTTATACAGGTCACGGGACCTCTTTTATGTCTGAACATCAGAGAAAATCCCTGTTGGAATCAGGAATTACTGAGAGCCGGACTGCTCCATACCACCCTCAAGGGAAAGGAGAATGTAAAAGATATAACGTGATTATTTGGATATCGATACAGTTAGCACTTAAAAACCAAAAACCCACAATTAGACTTTGGGGAGACGTAATACCGAATCTCTTTATGCCATAAGAACACTATTGTGTGCAAGTAGCAATATAACTCATCAAAAAAGTTTTTTTTTAATTTTCAAGGCGAATTTTGGCCTGGACCTCACACACTTCCTGGCTGGAAAAGCTAGGAACCGTTCTCCTTAAAACCCATGCTTCACAAAATAAGTAGGACTCTCCTGTGAAGGAGGTAGAACATCTCGAAGCCAACACACTCTCTGCACATTATCTCATAACTTAATTTTAATTTTGAGAACGCATAGTCTCGTATTAAGCGCTTGTGAAGAACCTATTTCTTTACATTCGCTACAATCGATTATGTAGACTATTTTTAATAGCAGCTTAAAATTGTATTTATCATGAATGTCGTCTTTGGGTTTTTGAAGGAATATGACTTTCCTTCTATTATTATATTACGTACAACACATCCTTTTCTTCTTGAAATTTGTGACTCCATATGTTCCTTTCACAAAAGTAATATTCAGTTACCAGAAAACAGAAAACTTCATTTTTAGAAATACCAATATGATTGCAGCAGTGGTATTTTCAAATAATGACAGTATAACAGACTGACGACTGCACATTGTTCCAAATAAAAAGAAAAAAAAATTCATGGAAGAATTCAATCCCATTTTAAACAGAACTTAACAAATACAGAAACAGAGACAAACACATATACACACACGCGTACGCACACACACAAAGGGAAAAATAATAATCAGAATTTTGTAGTACACCGCAGACACAATGACCCAATGAGGAAAACAACTAAACTCAATGGCATAGGAGAAAAAAAACTGAAAGTATGTATACACATACCTAGAAACGAGTACCCACACAGACATAAAGAATACACTGTCTGAAGAAGAAGAAGAAGAAGAAGAAGAAGAAGAAGAAGAAGAAGAAGAAGAAGAAGAAGAAGAAGAAGAAGAAGAAGAAGAAGAAACGAGAGAGAGAGAGAGAGAGAGAGAGAAAGAGAAAAACAACCCTTGGAGACACGAACATTTGTCACGGACAATTTACGCATTAATGCGTCTTAAGAATTCTCAGACAAAGATCTTTGAATTAAAAGAACAACCAAATCAAGACAGTCGCCTCTAATTAAATCAAAGACAACGCCGCCATCGAACATTATAATCATCCTGGAAAAAACATGTAGAAGAAAACTTAATAACTTGGAAAATAAATCTACTTGTGGACCTTTTAATTCTAAAATACTAACCATTGTTTTTTTCATTGAACCAACAAAAATTTAGATATATATGATTTCATATCTATCAATTTATCTATGACGGTTCATTATCATTCATATCCAGGTCACTTGTTTTCTTTGTGGCCTGACCCTTTTCAGGAAATACAGCCAGCTGATGATTATTTCATTTTGTCTACATTTCTCGTTTCGTTTGGATTCAATGACTTGTTGATTATCTAATGCTGAAGCCATCATTGTACAAGAACATAACTTGAGGGTGAAAGAGTGTATATCTATCTCAAGGGTTTTAGTTCAAAAGTGAATATTACAGCGAAACAAGAGTTCAAACTCGCTAACTTCGAGGACAAACGTGAGCACTTTATCCATTACGCCACGGAGGATGCCTTCCTTTCCCAGTTCAGTTTAGGAAGTATTCACCATGCATATAAGGTTACTTTCTTTATTTTCTTCTTTTTTCTTTCTGTTTCTTTTTTTTTTTTTTTTCTTGCTTAGTCTCGTCTTCAGTGTTTTCCTTGTCCGTCTAGAATATTTTTTTTAATTACTTTTGTTTCATCATTCTTAATCAAATCTGTTAACCGGTGTTTAATATCAGATATCTTTTCCAATGAATCCCCTCATGATTTCAGCCTTCAGTAAATTAGATTTATTTTGTTGATCCTCCTTCTTGGAATGTCACTAATATCCTGTAGTTCAAGCTAAAACCCCTCGCCTCGTTTACGCGCAACTTATCAGTTCAGTTTTATTTTGAGAAAATAATCATAGACCGGTCATATATGCATCAGTTTGTTGAATCTTTCTCATGAATTAGTTAGCTGATATCCACCTTTACAATTTGGCAAAATGAAATTGAGCGGTATCATTGCCATTTGGAAATGTAAAGAGGATATAAATTCTCCGGGAAAGAGATCTTTGACTTACAGTAAATCTAACAGTCGCAGTTATTCCTTTCAACAGACTTAAATTTGGTTTTATCTCCTTCACTTTTTGATTGAATCAGTCCACTTATAGTATTTGCTTAAAGCTTTTTTTATTTGGTTTGCTTTGGTTTTTTGGTAGTTTTTTTTTATTGTTATTGTTGTTGATGTTTTTTTTTTTTGTTTTCTGTATCTCGAGGCGGGTGTTGAAACGTACTTAAGAAAAGCAAATATTGAGATATACTTAAGATTCTCCATTACATATTGTCTGCCAGTATCACCTTTGGGATTTATAACCACAAACATAATGCTTATCTTTTTTATTTATCTACCAAGATAGATAGATAAATAGAAATGAACAGACTGAAATCAATACTTTTGTTTAGTTGTTTCTTATGGTGATTTTTTATATAAAAAATGCTTTATTTCATAAAAGATTTTTTCACACAGTTATCTGATAACAATTATTCCAATCCAGAGCAAAAACCATTAGAATAAAGTATCGATATTTTAAACCCTTTAACTATGTGCAAATAAAGCTATTAGCATTAGATAGTAATTCTTGGATCTATTTAACTGTGTGCAAACAATAGATAGCACTCTTTGAAACGATTTAACTGTGTGCAAATAGAACAATAAGTGTTAAATAGCTATACTAGAAATCATTTGACTGTGTGCAGATAAAGCAATTACTGTTAGCAATAACTTTGTACTATTTAACTATATGTAAACAATGAATAATAACACATGAAACCTTTAACAAATGTTTGTACAAACATAATACAAATTATATATATATATATATATATATATATATATATATATATATATATGCCAACTCCTATTTGTACATATATATATATATATATATATATATGTACAAATAGGAGTTGGCATTAAATAACCAATAAAGGTTGATATACCCTAAAACACAACCAAATCAAAGCTATCTAAAAATTGCAAATAGGTGTATGGTTTTATGTATCTAATGTTTAAAATAAAATGGTTTGGTTTCTTTGTTTGAATGGCATATCAACCTTCCTGGGTCATTAAATCCCAAAGCCATTTTGTTGTAGAACAGTAGTGGTACTGTTTAAATCATAGTTGGTGGGAATAAGGGGTTTTATACTTTTATAAAGAGTCTTATTCTGAAAGAGAACATAATAGTATGAATGAAATTCAAACTAATGATTATAGGATTTCAAGTAATTCCATACGGTAAGTCATTTGTTTGCACTCAATTATATAAATTCAATAATAATAATAATAATAATAATAATAATAATAATAATAATAATCCTTAATCAACTAGAGAATAAAGTAACTATACTTTATAGAAATTATTTGCACTTAGGTTAGGTTTGGTTTAGTGTTATGGCATATCAACCATTGTAGGCTACTTAATGCCAAATCGTCTTCATATATATATATATATATATATATATATATATATATAATTTGGCTTAGTTAGGTTTTAGTGCATATAATTCTCTTTATATATATATATATATATATATATATAATTTCGTTTGGTTAGGTTTATGGCATTTTAACCATTGCAGGTTATTTAATGCCAAGTCCTCTTTTTACATGTATATTAAATATATATGATTTGGTTTAGTTTCATTTCATGTTATTTCAACTACTGTAGGTTATTTAATGCCAAATCCTTTTTATAGATACGCATTAAATATATATGATTTGATTTGGTTGGATTTTATGGTATATTCACCACTGTAGGATATTTAATACAAAACCCTCTTTATACATATATATTAAATATATATGAGTTGGTTTGGTTGGGGTTAGGGCAAATCAACCATTGTAGGTTATTTAATGCCAAATCCTATTTATAGAAAGAAATCAAATATAGATGATTTGTAAACACATTTTTAAACGAGACTGAACTCATTTTTGCATACA
The DNA here is from genome assembly GCA_963585895.1 of Sepioteuthis lessoniana. Lineage (NCBI taxonomy): Eukaryota > Metazoa > Mollusca > Cephalopoda > Myopsida > Loliginidae > Sepioteuthis > Sepioteuthis lessoniana. The sequence goes on from OY757938.1 coordinate 41,191,040, forward strand.
GTTTTATGGTTTGAGTATTGTCATCTAATACGGTTAATTCTATTTACTATTAATCATTTGTTTGCTTGTCCAGTACGCTGGGGCTGTAGGATATACCGACTGCATATCTACAGAGGGATAAGACTCCCACAACGAGTGTCCTAGATATGACACTAAATCTGATGGTGTGGTTGGAGTAATTCGGAAGCTTTGGGGATTAGGGAATACCCTTTCATTGCCATCGCTCTCAGGTTCACTCTGGCCCGTAGTGGTAGCACCTAATAAGGGTCCTATCTATGGGTCAAATAGAACTAAACTGTACTTATACTAAACTGAATCGTTTGAAATAAAACTGTTTATATGTATAAAATGAATTTAACATTAAAAACATAGAATGGTTGATATGCCATAAACCAAACCAAACCAAATCATTTTTTGCACACATTCAAATGGTTTCAAGAATTGCTATGTAACAGTAACATTTGAACTTCAGTTATTTGTTTGTACACGTTTCAATTGATATATATGATATGTAAGTGATTCGTTTGTTGTTAATATAATTTTTAAGTGAGCTAGGACTAATTCATTTGCATACCAGTATTGCTATGGTTTCTACACAGTTAAATAGTTTCAATTATTGCTATCTAACACTAATAATTCTATTCAACTTTGCTCATTCTTTTGCACACTATTAAATGGTTTATGCATTGTTATGTATCTCTAACAATTCAATTAATCATTAATCGTTTTTTTTACTCACAATTAAACGATCAAACACTTCTATTTCAAACAATTTATTTTAGTATTAGTGATTTGTTTGCACACAGTTTAAACGTCAAACATTTCTATTTGATTCATAGATAAGATCCTCTCAGGTGCTACTACTCCAGGCTAGACTAACCTGGGAGCAATAACAATAAAGGGGTACTCCGCATTCCCCAAAGCTCCAGCATTACTGGAACATCAACATCACATTGTTTTGTATTATATCCAGGATACTCGTTTGTGGGGTCTTACCGCTCTGCAGATATGCAGTAGGCGTATTCTACGGTCACAGTCGATTGTGCTTAAATGCAGTTAGATGACATTAATTATTCCTATCAAATACGCCAAATTTTTAGCAGATATATTTGACCCACGGATATGATCCTTACAGGTACGATTAACTCAGTTGAGAGTGGATCTGGGAGTAATAGCAAATAAGGCGTACTTCACGTTCCCTAGATCTACAGAATCGTAACCACACAACAAGATCCTGTTTAATGTTATTTCTAAGAAACCCACTTTTTTGGCGGGGTCCTAACCCTCGGCAAGGGAGGTAATCAACGTGTTCTTAACCCCGTCGACAACGCTGAGAAGACTGAGAGAGAAACACAGTATATATGTGTATAAGTAATAACATTTGTCCAACTATTGTATGCTTGTCGTTAACCCGTTTAAATGTCTTCGCACATTCGTTTAATTTGCGCATGCGTATATATTCTTGAATAAACCGATAAAATTGGAATCCATAAAGACGCCTTGTGCGGACCTGAGTGTCCGATGTACAATCTGAAGTGAAAAGGAACATTTCTTGGATTTTTAATAATAATCCCAATCGCTCATTCAGCCACATTTCAGGCTATTTCTCAGCTGGCATTGTCCGGCCAAATTGACACTCCAGGCCTTCGAGAATTCCGGGAAGGGAAGACTAGACAGGAACAGGACGCAGTAGGTATACTGCGGCAGCCACCTATTTACCATCACCCCCAACTGACCGGGGTCCGGGTGGGTTATGAAGGCAGTCGGCCAAGTGAAGGAGTTGAAATGAAATGCGCAAAGATACGGCCAGGGGGCGCTTTTGAAAATGGCAACTTTCTAAAGGTGGATTGTGGCTTGTTCAATTCTCTCTTTCAGCTGGCAAACTGCCCAACCTTGTGAATGAAGAAGGGAGACAAAAGTCGAGAATTTAAAAGCAAACGGACATATAGACCCACATAGAAATGTAGATCCGTACGGATCATATAAGCAAGAAACTGACAGTCACCAAGCGCCATTTACACATTTACGCTATCCTAATATATATATATATATATATATATATATATGTGTGTGTGTGTGTGTGTGTGTGTCTGTGTTTGCCAACCTCCCGACGCAGCAGGATGCGACACAAGGTCAATTTTTATGCGCAGTTTAACAAGTTGGAGTACAGAGTTTTCATTTACTTAGACCAGTTACATTAGCATGGTTAACGGGTCAGTCTGCCCTACTATTTACTCATAAGGGGAGGGAGATAAGTGGATTCATAACATTCTCAAGGTGTATTAGTGCTATGTCCAGAGTAAACAGTTTTGTCCAGGATTTAAACAAGTATAGCCGTGTCCAGTTCCTCCGACGGTAACCATTACACATCTATTCATACGCACGCACACACACTCACACAAACACATATATATGTATGTGTGCGCGCGCGTGTGTGTGTGTGTCAATATAAATCAATTATATATATATATATATACACAGAAGAGTAACAGTAATCGTTGTAGGAAATCGACACCGTGTTAAAATTCTGGATGAAGTTGTTTGAATTTCATATCTAATTTTTCTCCTACAGGCCGGGTTAAATCATATATATATATATATATATATGTATATATATATATATATATAATATATATATCAAAACAACATACAACGATTTGTTGGTTGAAGGCAGTTTAAATACAGTCCAAAGTATTTTCGAAAATAATTAATTCTGACATCCTTTGTAATTTTTTTATTCTTTTCAAATTTTGGTTACTCAATAATCTTTATGTCCTCCTTAGGTCATCCCTCAAAAAGTTGTGTATCCCTATTATAAATTTCATATTACAAAAGTGATTTTTGAGTGATGATCAGATAGGCAAGAAACTACACCGTTAGTTCTATGTCAATACAATCCTAACTCATATCCTACATATGCGCAATCAACCATTCTGAGCTCTCTATTCATAAATATACCATATATATATATATATATATATATATATATATATATATATATATATATATATATTGATAGTATTCTATTTCCGTTGATAGCGTTCCTTTTAACATAGCGCTCCCTTTTTAATAGCGTTCCCTTTTCAAGTACATCAGTTACCCTGTTTTATTCATCCCTGCGTTCGCATATTTTTGTTATGTTATAAAAAAATTTTCAAAAACTTTCAAAACTCATTTTTTAAAAAAAAATAACACACCTTACACAAGCAAGCAACCCCTGATGATGGTCTAAGAAGGGTCCGAAAGAGCTCGGGAAAATTTGAGAAATTTATCTACCAATTCCAACCTGAATTCAAGACACTTAGCAGGAAACTTGAAAGGATCTTAGATAAATTATACAGTCAAAATGTGTCTTTATTATCTAATGAAACATGCTTAAATGAATGACAACTGCCTAACCACACACACACACACACACACACACACACACACATATATATATATATATATATATATATATATAAAGGGTTAGACGAACCAGACACGCGGGACACTGCTGGAGAAGCAAGGACGAGCTCATAAGCGATGTGCTCCTGTGGACCCCCACATATGGATGTGCAAAAGCAGGACGACCAGCACGAACTTACATACAGCAACTATGTGAGGACACAGGATGTAATCATGAAGACCTGCCGGAGGCGATGAATGATAGGGAGAAGTGGCGAGAGAGGGTCAGGGATATCCGTGCTGGCGGCATGACATGATGATGATGATGATATATAAAGGATTTGGCTTTGACTACCATCAAGGGTTGATATACCATTAAATCAAATAATCTAACCTATTTTGTATCTATAGTTCTGTCGCCATCAAAATACTTACTGATGTTGATGTGACTCAAGCCAAGCCAAACCAAACCATTTTTCTCAATGTTACCCGGGTTTATATTTTCAACATAATCTTAATTTTAGTATATGTATATATTTCACATATACGCCAGGTAGTTGTGTGTCCAAATTTCTGTCTTATCAATCGAAACGTTTTTTTTTTTTTCTTTTTACTACTGTGTATATGTCTGTGTGTATGCGAGTAAATGTGTATGCGAGCGCAAATGTAGATAGTCGTCGGCATTTACTTTCTTTGGCCCAGTTTGAGCGCCTGTATAAGTCGGTACTAGAATCTAGTTGTAGTAGGGATTAACCGCACAAATTGTGGATCAGCGGAACAAATTACAGACCAACATAAGCACAAACAGCACACACAAGGCACACACAGCAAGGTGCGAACGCGCACACACACGCACGCACACACGCACACGTGCACAGAAAACTTAGATGCAGCTCACCGGGCTGGCACTGTGGATATTGCCGACTTCATTTCTGCAGATGGGTATGACCCCCACTGCTCAGTAAATGTCCTGGATATGACACTAAGCCATCTGTGTACAAACAAATTAGCTCTGGCTCGTATACAAATAACTTAAATGAGTCTTTGTTGGGAATCAGTTAAGCCTGATATATTATTAAATTCCACTCTTATAATATCTAAATAAACACAAAAAAAAATTAGTCTAGTCGGCTGGGGCTGTAGAATACACCGACTGCATCTCTGCAAAGAGGTAATATTCCCCTAACGAGCGTCTTGGATATGACATTAAAAAATCTGATGGTGGGGTTCAAGTAATATTGGAGTTTTGTGGAATGCAGAGTACCCCTTCATTGCCATCGCTCCTTGGGCCACTCATGCCCTGGGTAGTAGCGCCTAATACGATCCTATCTATGGGTCAAAAAGCAGTAAAACGTGTGCTTATGCTAAACTGAATTGTTTGAAATGGAACTGTTTATATGTATAAAAATGAATTTGGCATTAAATAACCCAAAATTATTGATGTGCCATAAAACCAAACTAAAGCTAACTACGAAAAAATGTATTCATATTCAAAATTTAGCCGTTAAGTTGAAACAAAAATAACTTCTTTGAAAAATGTGGTGTTAAGCAGATTTAAAACGTTTTTTTTTCTATTTCAGGCACAAATCTATTCTTTTGAGTCAATTGATGAGTAAGATTTCATTTTTTAAATTTCTTATTTGAGAGAGACTGATTTTTATGGAACCAAAATAACTAGCTACGTGTTTGTTTGTTTTTCATGTAACGTTATTATGAAGAGTCAGCAAAATTTATCGAGATCAAAATTTAAAAGCATGAAAATAAAAAAGGCGAGAGTGAATGATTTGTTCTAAAGTATTTATATTAGTTCAGAGATCAGCCTTTGGGTATAAACACGAAAAGCCAACTACCGGAGTCACCACATATATATATATATATATATGTGTGTGTGTGTGTGTGTGTTGTTTTATGAGTGTTGTTTTTTCTGTATTATTTTATGTTTCAGTGTGTTTGTGAGTTTTATGTGTGTGTGTGTTTATATGTGCATGTTTGCGTTTATTTATGTGTTCTTATATATATATATATATATATATAGTGCCTTCAATAAGTTTCTAGACTTTTTGTGAACAGGCATTTAAAATTGTTGTAGACTCTGTATGTTATTGCTATACATCTTATGAGATGTCTGACAAATTTTTATGATTTCAGGTTCAAATGAACAGCTACAGCAGCAATTGGAATACACAGCTGGTGAATTTCAAAAATGCAATCTGGACGTGAGGACACTTTAGAAGAACGATATGCAATAAAATTCACTTTTAAACCTGAAAAAATGTCACAGAAACGTATGGAATGCTTCAGACTGCTCTTCGACCATCTTGCATGAATCAAGAAGAGATTCCGTCGGTAGAGGCCAGCACTCTTCAAATCGGCTCAGTGGCATTTCCACCAGGACAATGCACCAGTCCACAACTCCATCCTTGTCACAGACTATTTGACCAAGATGGGCATCAAAACAGTTCCTCAACCTCCTTATAGTTCAGACCTTACTCCCTGTAATTTGATTATTCCCTAAGCTCAGAGGCTGTCGTTATGAGACAATTGAGAAGATGAAAGAGGCTGTGACGAAGGTCATTGATACGCTCACACAAGAGGACTTCCATGGGGCCTTCCATAAGTTGTTGGAACGGTAGAATAAGTATATTGCAGCCGGAGGAGGTTTCTTCGAAGGGGACTAGAGTTTCATGTGTGTACTCTCAATAAAAGTGGCCTACGAAAAAAGTCTGGAAACTTATTTAATGATCTTCGTATGTATGTTTTTACGTACATATGTATGTGAGTAAAAATACATACTTATATATATATATATATATATATATATATATATATATATATATATAAGTATGTTTTATTAAATAATAAAGACACATTTTGTCTATATAATTTTATTTAGATCCTTCCAAGTTTCCTGATAAGTGTCTTTGTTTTACTTTAGAATTCATGAATGAATTTACCAAAATATTTCCGAGCTCTTTTGGACCTTTCATAGGCCAACATCAGGAGTTGCTTACATGTGTAAAGAGTATTTTTAAAGAGTTTTCAATGTTTTTAGATTATTTATAACACAACAACATTACGTAAACGCTGAGTTGGATAAAACTGAGACGCTGGTGAAATTAAAAACAGAAGGCTATCAACGGAAAGAGAATATTATCAAGAAATAAAAACCCTAAAAGTATTTCAAAACATTGCCGGTTTTAGGGGTTTTTTTGTTTTTATACGTAGGGCTTCTAGGATTTGTGATCGTAGCTTATTCATTTCGTGTGCTATCATAGCGGTGTTTTCAAGTAGAATTTTTCAAAATTTGAATTGGGGAATAGAATAGATTTTAAGATGAAAGATTATTGAATTAGAATCGTAAAGGTGCATTGTAAGCGGCCTAGAAAGCGTTGTGATGGGTCAAAAATAATGCGTATGTCGGTCTTACCACTATAACTATACGTACATATTGTTATGCGTATGCGTATATATATACATATATATATAACTGTGTACGTATATTTGTATGTGCCTGTATAGTGTGTTAGAGTATTTATTTGTATGTTTGTTGTCCATATATATATATATATATATATATATATATATATATATATATATATATATATATATATATATATATATTACACATATATACGGCCATGTATACAGATATGTTTACATACAGATTTATATATATACACACACATATATACTCAGATATATGCATACGCACATATATACATATATATATATATATATATACATGAATACATATATATATATATATATATATATATCCACACGTGCATACATGGACATATATATATATATATATATATATATATATATATATATATATATATATATATATATATATAAGAAGGTACCCCTGGTTTAATGGTTTTCTTCGTTAGAAATTGACTGTGTTCAAATCCTGATTGGATTTCACATAGCATTAATATATTTGAGAATAGTTGGGCAGACAAAGGCTCTTGGTCCTTGTATATGCCAACTGTTCTCGGTGAGGAAAAACTCTGAATTCAAACCTGTTAAACTCCACTTAGATTTGACCATGTGTCGCACCCTTCCCATGCGGAGGGGTTGGTACATACACACACAAGCCCCCTGAACATACCTATATATATATATATATATATATATATATATATATATATATATACGTCTGTGAGTCTACTTGTTGTAGTTAGTGTACCTTGTTTGGGATGACCTATTCAAAATTGCTTTGTTTCAAAATCATAGGCAATCAAATAATGGGTCAAAAATAATCTAACTCTAACAACCTTTGAGTTTGAGAAATATTTTCTTAAAATTTGGTTGGAAATCCATATTATATTTTCATATGGCTGGAAATTGCAGTTTTGATCCAAATTCGACTAATGGTGACCTCGAGTTACCTCACATGTCAGCGTAACCTATCCAAAATCTATCTTCAAATTAAGCAACTCTTACAGAGTAAATTTTGGTCCTCAGTGATCAAATGTTTAATTGGCCGAAAGCTCTAAACAACCAAACAATCATCGACTGTTTTTTACCAAATATACACTTGGGTCATTCAATAAATAAAGGAACTTTCACCTTAGGTGTTGGCAATTGGTAGCATTGTTTATAGTTTCGCCTTTTTTCAGGATATCAATAGCGATGGGTCTTTTCCTTTGCCCGGAGAATTTTAGCTGGACTTTTACTCGCGGCTGCACCGGAAGAATCAGTATGTTTGCAATCGATCGACAGAGTTATCGACTCAAGCTCGTCGTGGTAAGCCCGTGTTTAGCCAATTTGTAAACACTTTTATGACTAAAACATGTTTCTCCGTACACATGACACATTCCTCTGTAAACATTACAAGCTTTGCACTTTTCAGCCATCAAATATTTGATGAGCGACTTCTATTCAAACATGGAGCACTCTGATTTGCTGCTATTTAAATATCCTCAAAATAAATATTTTTGTGAGATGAGAAAAATAATTTTGGCCATGAGCCAATTCCAAACAATGGAGAATTGATGTTCAAGGGAAAAGATTAAAAACAAAGAAGCCTTTTTTTAAAACTTCCCTTCATCTATTGAGGGATCAACACACACACACACACACACACACACACACACATATATATATATATATAGGGTTGTTTTTCCTATTTTTTGGTCCAAAGAGAAAAAAAATAATATTTTAAAATTGATAGGTCCACAAAAGATATATTTTTCAAATTAATCTTTTATTCCTATATGTGTTTCTACAGTATTATCGCTCCTTGACGATAGCAATAAACAAACTAAAAACACCTGTAGGAGTAAAATGAATAATTTCAAAAATTAATTTCTTTGTGGACCAATTCATTTTAACACACACACACACACACACACACACACACACACACATATATATATATATATATATATATATATATATCATCATCATCATATCGTGCTGGCAGCACGGATATCCCTGACCCTCTCTCGCCACTCCTCCCTATCATTCATCGCCCTAGGCAGGTCTTCAGGACAACAACCTGTATCCTCACATAGCTGCTGAATGTACGTTCGTGCTGGTCGTCCTGCTTTTGCGCGGCCGTGTGTGGGGATCCATAAGAGTACATCTCTTATGAGTTCATCTCTGCTTCTCCAGCAATGTCCTGCATGTCTGGTTCGCCTAACTTGAATAGTTTTCGTGATAGGGGGCAGGTGGCCGTACAGTACATAAAGCACTTATTTACATCAGCCCTGTGTTGGTATAGGAGCATACATAATGGTTTGGATAAAATCCTCTGATCTGAGAAACTCGATAGATAGCACGGAATATCAGATTGATATATTTCGCTGTTCCTGGCTGTCGTAAAGATAATAATCTGATCAATTTGCTATTAAAAAAAGCAACGTAAATTAAATAAAAATGCTAGAAAAAATTATTAATCATAAGAAACCAACTTTATCAATTATTATAAAAAGAACAAGGTAGTTTTTCATAAAAATCTACAAATTTAAAACACAGTTACCAAAAATAAGAATTGCAGCTTGTTTTTAACCAAAAATTATATCGCATAAAATACCGATCCATTGGCATAATTGTTAGAGTTCACCATTGGCCTGGGAGACCAGGGTTCAATTCAAGGTCGAGTCATACCAAACACTCAAAAATGGTACTTGATCATTTCTTGCTTAACACTCAGCAATATAAGGTATGGATCAAAGGTAAAGTGAAGCAATCCAGGGAAAGTAGTTACACTCTCCCCTACACCTCGGTATAGTAGCTATTGAAAAGGGGGCCTTCGGGTGGCGCTCGACTTCGGTTTCCAACTTTGCTTATATTGCATAAATATGTATAAAAGATTACTTAATTTTTGAGTTCTACATGATCATATCTTATTTAATAGTTTCATATTGTACACTTTAGTGATTAGTAATTCGTAATTACATGTTTTGATTGTATAATGATTTACTAGAATGATAAAATCATTTATTTAAAAAAAAGGAAGTTTTAAAAATATTGTTAGAAACGTACTTGTTCATAACCAATGCTGTATGTATAAGCAGCAGACTGAAAGACGTCAACTGCTATCGATAGGTTATAGATCATATGAAAGTCTAATCTGTTAGAGTTATGGCTGTGTCTGTACTTCTGTATAAATGTACCACATAGACACTAACAAAATACGTAGAGAAAAAGCTAGCTGGGAAATACACAAGAATGCTACGGCCTATTTTGAATAAATCCAGGAATTAACACCTTACAAAACAGCAGCTGTACAGCTACTTACCTCCCATCTAAAAAACATCGAAGCAAGATGAACGGGACGTTTTTCTATCGAACCCTACATTGGAACGCACCAGTGTTTGGCCGACCAGCAAAAACTTATTTGCATCAACTCAGTGCAGACACAGGATGTAGTTTCGATGATCTGCTAGGAGTGATGGATGGAGAGAAACAGATACAGAGAGAGAGAGAGAGAGAGAGAGTCAGGGAAATCCGTTTGTCATTTAATGGCATATCAACCTTCTCGGGTTATATGATACCAAACCTATCATTTTTTCAGAAGGATAGTAGAGGTACTATTTAATCCATATATGGGAGGATAAGGTAGTTCATGCCTTTCCAAAGGTTATTTGTCCGAAAGTGAACGTAACAGCACGACTGGAGTTCGAACTACGATTCTGCCGTCCAGTACTTTAAACATTACATCCCGGGGATACGCCATGGCGGGGTCTATGTTTTCCATGATACCCGATGATGATGATGATGATGATGATTTTATTAATATTAGTTTGGAACATGGTGATGTATTTAAGGTTGATGCACATAAGCTTATAAATTTGAGGCGTGAATAAGAACATATATTGGATGAAATGTACGAAAGATATTGGTTTCTTTGTTTAATGACATATCAGTCTTTGTTTAATGACATATCAGTCTTCATTGATTCTTTAATGACAAGAGGAGGTGCCCGTGGTGTAATTGTTATCGTCGTAGGAAATGGACACGGCGACATGAGTTCAAATCCTGGACGAGATTGATTGCATTTCACATAGCACTAATATCCTTGGGAAAGGTATGAATCCAATTATTCTCCCTCCAGCTATGGGTGAATAGTAGGACAGACTAGGTTCTTCAGCCTTGGTGAGGCAACTAGTCTAGGAGAAGGAATACTCTGAATTAAAAACCTGTTAAGCTCTGCTTAAAAATTGACCTTGTGTCATATCCTACCAGAGCAGAGGGGTTGGTAAATACGATGGAGGTGCCCGTGGTGTAATTGTTATCGTCGTAGGAAATGGACACGGCGACATGAGTTCAAATCCTGGACGAGATTGATTGCATTTCACATAGCACTAATATCCTTGGGAAAAGTATGAATCCAATTATTCTCCCTCCAGCTATGGGTGAATAGTAGGACAGACTAGGTTATTCAGCCTTGGTGAGGCAACTAGTCTAGGAGAAGGAATACTCTGAATTAAAAACCTGTCAAACTCTGCTTAAAAATTGTGTCATATCGTGTCCGGGCGGAGGGGTTGAGAAATATGATCATTTAATGACAAGAGCATCCCTTTTGAAGAACAGTAGGGGTACTATTTAACCCATGGCTGGGAAAATAAGGGGATTCGTACTTTGGCCAACGGTATTTGTTCAGAAGTGAACAAAATATTGCAACTGGGGTCTAGCTTACTACAAAGTTGCAGTCCAGTATGTTAACGTTTACGCTGTGAGAACTCCATGATATAAGAAATAACGGAAGAAATATAACTTAACAAAAGACATTTTTAGAGGATTTATTTATTTCATTTTGTGTTTCATCGAATCAGTTTATTTATCGGGTAATGACAAGGACGAACTAACTTGTGTACATCTTTGTCATGTTGATTTTTCTCAGGATTTTTAATACCATTTTTCGCTCACTATCTGATGAATTTCGTAGAGGAGTAAAAAATTATATGAAATAAATAAATCCTACAACCAATCCGAATGGCTGGGACAATAGAATATACGGACTGCATTTCCCTAAAGGAATAAGACACTAACAACGAATGTCCTAAAGGGATAAAAAAACAATCTGATAGTGTGTATTCAGTTTCGGAGCTTTGAGGAATTTGGAGTACACTTTTCATTGTTATTACTCCCAGGTCCACTCAAACCTGAAATAGTAATACCTCTTAGGTTCCCATCAAAAGGTCAAATAGAAGTGTTTAACATTTAAACTCGGTGCAAACAAATGATTGGTTGGTTATTTGTTTAGGTTTTATGGGATATACACCTTTCTAGGTTATCTAATGCCAAATCCATTTTTATATGAATAATAAGTTCTATTTCAAACAATTCAGTTTAGCATGTGTTGGCAGTTTACTTATCAAAAACATTTTTATTTCAAGCTGTTCAGTTTAGTCAAATAGTTCTAATTCAGACAATTCGGTTTAGCGTAAGTACAGTTTCAATTACAAAAAGAGTTCTCGAAAATGCAGTTTCAATGTCAAAAACAGTTCTATATAAAACAATTTCGTTTTGTATAAGTATGCAGTTTAAATATAAAAATAGTTCTATTTTAAGTAATTTAGTTTAGCATAAGTACGCAGATTAGTTCTATTTAACCCATAGATAGGACCCTATCAGGTGTTACCACTGCGCGCCAGAGTGGACTTGGGAGCGATGGTAATGAAAGGATTCTCAGCATTCCCCAAAGTTCCACCGTCACTGGAACTTCTCATTCGTAGGAGACGTTTACCCCTCTGTAGAAGTGCAGTCGATGTATTCTACAGATCCAGCTGACTGGGCAATACACAAAGTTAAATGTAAAAACAGTTTTATTTCAGGTAATTCAGTTTGGCATAAATATGCAGTTTATATGTCAAAACAGTTCTATTTCAAGCAGTTCAGTTTAATATAAGTAGGCTGTTTAAATGCAAAAACAGTAAACTCTTGAAACCACGGTTTAGTTCTATTTAACCCATAGATAGGACCCTTATCAGGTGCTACCACTCTGGACTAGAGTGCACCTGGGCGCAATGGTCATAAAGTTGTACTCAGTAAAACTGCAGTATTACTGGAACCTCGTAATTAGATTTTTTAGCGTCATATCAAGGACACTTGTTGGAGGGAGGTCTCTCACTCTGCAGAGAAGTAGTTACTGTATTCAACAGCCACAGTCGACTGGTTGGTTGGCATGTTGGTTGGGTTTTTATGGCATATCCACCTTTGAAATAAATGAATAAATATTATTAAGAATTTCGTTTTTAGATCTTTTTTCTTTCGTTCATTTTAACCAAGTACATATTCATGCCTTCCATTCATAAGCTTCTATAGTATCTCCCACAGATAAGTGACCATGTGCCAGACTAATATAAATACGTTCACAAATCCCGTGATATTCATGATGGATTAAGAATCTACTTTGGCCAAGGCGATGATGCAGAGACTTTTGTCCGGTACCGTTCAAATAAAAGATTGATAGATTGATTATTTCCAGAAACAAGAGACAGCAAGTTTCGTGACTTTTTTATTTTTCAGGTAGAGGAATTATGTTATAAATTGAATTACCATGACAAGAAAATCCAGTAATCACTGGTTAATTGGCCGCGCATTTACCATGACTAGTTAACTTTGCATCTCTTGCGTGCGATGTGAACCAGTTGTTCAATGGTAGAGTTTTGACTCTGCATTCTGTGGTCATTGGTTCGATCTCCAGTGGGGGAGATCATAGTATACACTGCTGATGTGACCTCATAACGTAGAAACAGCTTTCCAGTGGTTCCGCATGTCCCGCGCAGTTGTTGCTGGATTTTCTTATCATGATTATTCAATTTATAAGGTTCGAACCATTCTTGAATATTACACTTAGTTGTCAAACAGTCTAGGAGAAGAACCCTTAATGAAGCTACAGTGCTGAACGCAAATGTAGGAACACATTCGTCGGAGGGACGGTCACCGAAAGAAATTCCGAGCCAACCAACAAACTTGTTGTGTATGCCACTACTTTTAATCCAAAACCATTCTAGGTTGAGTCAAATGTTTTGCAATATTTTAATAGTACGTGAGAATATAATTCGGCAGATCCAGATGATTTTGCCGAGATCATGAAGGTGTCGAACTACACTGCACTGTGAAATGCTGAAGTCACATGATACTCTTCGAGTGCTTCTCGCCAGATTTGCCTCAATGGCTCGGACGGGCTCTACCAGGCCATTTGCCTAATGAGTAGAGTGTTCCCCAATGGTCAGGAAGCCTGGGATTCAATCCCAGGTCGAGTCCTATCAAAGACCCCCAAAGTGGGACTTGATATCGCCTTACTTAACACTTAGTATTATAAGGTAAGGATCAAGGGTAAAGTGGAGCAATGCAGGGAATGGAGTAGTGCCCTTCCCTACACTTCGGTGTAGTAGTTATTGAAAATGGAGCCTTCAGGTCACCCTCGACTAAGGTCGACAACTTTACTTTATTATTCATTTCAGATTGTTATGGTTCTTGTAACCTGAGTGAGATTTCTGCAACAATCTGGTTCCTAATCTGTGATTAACTGCTCCCTTTCCTTTCAAACAACAAATGCTTTTGGTTTCTTCAGCAACTTATAAAGGATACCTTTCCGAATTGGATTACATTACACGTTTATCTTTGCGACTTTCAAAATATATTCGAAGTGAAGCAATGCACAACGTGAAAGCGCACTAACTACCATGAAATTACCAACGACAGTAGTTACCTGCTATGGTCACGTTATTAAGGACTTAGCAACCGTTTGTCTCACTCTCTTTAATGAATAAAACTTTGAAGAAATTTCGTTTTCTAGTCATTTCTTTCGCACCTGGATTTTATATGAAGAACGCATTCATTGCGTGCAATCGGATAGAGGAGAACTTTCTCTTTTTGGGTGTGAGCAAAACGTAATTAACATAATGTACAATGATTTGGTTTTATGGGACATCAACCATTGGAAGTTATTAATGCCAAATCCATTTTTATGCAAATAAAGTTGGCAGCCGTAGTCAAAGGCGACCCAAAGGCTCCCTTTTCAATAACTATTATGCCAAGGTTTAGGAGAGGGCGCAATTTGTTTCCCACGATTGCTTCAGTTTACCCTGGATCCCTACTTTATAATGCCGAGTGTTAACCAAGGAGGCATCAAGTACCACTTTCTGAGTCTTTCGTATGACTCGACCTGGCATTGAACCCCCGCCTTCGGGGCCATTGGCGAACAATACATACGCTAAGGCCAATGGGCTGGTCCATATATACAGTTCTATCTCAAACAATTCAGCTTAACATAAGTTCGCAGTTTAAATGTAAAAACAGTTCTATTTAAATAATTAAGTTTAGCATAAGTACAACGTTTCAATGTTAAAAAGCAGTTCTATGTCAAACAAGACAGTTTAGTTCAATTTAACCCATAAATAGAACACTATCAAGTACTACCACTCCGGGCAAGAGTGGACCTGGGAGCAATGGCAATAACGGTGTACTCCGCATTTGACCAAAGCTCAAGCATTACTGAAGCCTCACCATCAGATTGTTCAGTGTCATATCCATGACAATCATTGTTGGTTCTTACTCATCTGCAGAGATACAGTCTGTGTATTCTACTGCCCCAGCCGACTGGGACACAGGACACTCCTTGGGAGTGGTCTTACCACTCAACATTGATGCATTCGGTGTATTCTATCACCAAAGCCCACTGGGCCACAGTATACTCATTGTGGTGAGGGTGTCTTATTCCTCTGCAGAGATGCAGTCGGTGTATGCTACAGCCCCGGCCGACAGGGAAAAATGTGATTACGATAATGTAAATCCCGCTCTCGTATGAAGTGGAATAGAAACATCTGTTATTTTATTATCAAAATACCAACAGGAAAAAGAGTTATTAAGAAAAGCTCTCTTAACAACCTAGGCATGCAGATCAGTGAGCATAAGTTACAATGTTCAGCAGTCACTTCGAG
Source organism: Sepioteuthis lessoniana (assembly GCA_963585895.1). NCBI lineage: Eukaryota > Metazoa > Mollusca > Cephalopoda > Myopsida > Loliginidae > Sepioteuthis > Sepioteuthis lessoniana. The sequence continues at coordinate 41,206,831 of OY757938.1, forward strand.
ACGTCAAATGGTAAAACAGAAAAAAAAAATAGAAAATAAAAAAAGTAAAAAAAATCCTCACTTAACAAGTCATCAGGATGATAGAATTTGTTTTGACAACCGTCGCCATTTTGTGATTTGATGTTTTGCAACCGGAATTTCATACTTCGAAATTGGTCACGCCAGTATTATGACGATCCGACTCCTGTGATTTTCTTTTTTTTTTTGCGCAAAAAAAAAGCAGAAGATGGCACATTTGAGCAAAAATTTCTTTGCATTATAGCATTAATATTTTCTGACTTGAGAATGAATAAATTTTTGTTTCATCCATCTATCAGTCTATCTATTTATATATCCACGTTTGTCAATCAACCTTATATATATATATATATATATATATATATATATATATATATATAAGAAAGTCAATGTAATAACGTTTCGGTTCTACTTAACTATCTCCAGGACTAGGAAGGATTATATCGAGTGATGTTAAATCACCGATGGATTTTTGATGCACCTCAAACAAGGAAGATATATTATATATACAGAGAATGGGGGTAACCGTTTATTCAATAAATCAGCGTTCGTATTTAAGAATATGTTACGTGACTGTTTTAGACAATGATATAGAAAAAATAGAATCATCGATAAACATAATGAATTAAAGGAGAATGAAGAACAAAGGAAAGAAAGAAATGAAAAGAACGGAAGAATGAGAGAGAAGTGAGAGGCAGGGGTATGTAAAGGAAAAGAAGAGGGAGGAAAAAGGAAGAAACAAAAAAAGAAGGAGGAACAAGCTACCATATCATTCGTAAATAACTAATTATTGTTAAACCAAAAATCAAACCTATGTCAATTGACATGTCTATAAATTAAAAAATTTAAAACATACAAAAACAGTAGTTGTGGGAGAAAGGTTGATCAAGTTTTAAATGAATGTAGCCAAAGTAAATTGATGAGATGTTTCACAGAGAAAGGGAAACGTATGGGGATTAATTAATTAAAGATGGAATATATTGTAGCTATTTAAGATGAGTTTTCCCAATACGGTGATCGGCTGAAAAAGCTCGTTCGATTATAAACAGATCGACAAAGCGATATTGCACCGGCTTGAAAAATTTGTCTCAATCATTTGTTGTGGATATAAGGTTACACATTAGCTTATATTAAAAGCGAAGTTGTGATCATACTTACGAATGTGTTCTTTCTCTTTTTGATTCATACACCCAACCAAGCCGAAACACTACTGCATAGCTTGGAACGAGCCGCTGCAGGCATTGGACCCAATGTTAATGCACACAAAACTGAATTTATGTGCTTTAATCAGAAACATGACATCTCCACACAAGACGGAACCTCCCTGAAACTGGTTGAAAAATTCACCTACCTAGGAAGCAGCGTCTCATCAACTGAAAAAGACATCGACACACGGCTAACGAAGGCATGGACAGCTATCGATAGGCTTTCGATCATATGGAAATCAAACCTGAGCGATAAAATGAAACGCAGTTTCTTCCAGGCTGCGGTCGTGTCGATACTGCTGTATGGATGCACTACTTGGACGCTGACTAAACGGCTGGAGAAGAAGCTCGACGGCAATTATACAAGAATGTTGAGAGCAATATTGAACAATATATATACACTAACGAGCATAACGATGGGCATAATATTAAGAAGAATTCTAAATGTGAAATAATTTTATTTTAAAGTTTATATATATATACATACACAGAAAGAGAGAGAAATTGACAGAGATAGAATGATAGACAGAGATAGATTGATAGATAATAAGATAGACGCAAATGGAAAAATCGCAGGGTATCTAAGGATATATTTAACATCTTTTTTAGTTGTCCCTTTGTGTATGCACTCGTTATTTTTCGTTGGACTTTCTTAGCTTTCTTTTATTAAAAAAGTGACGCTTTTTTCAGGTTGTCTCGTTTTTTTTTCTTACTGTAATCAACACCCAAGGAAGTCTACATTTGGTTATGGGTGTGATTGGTATGTACTCAGCAACTGCTTCTATTTGAGCAGTGAAAATCTTTTTGCATTTCTTAATCCTACTCTGTCTTTCAGACGTGTCTCGAAGAGTATCAATCTTATCCCTTGCAGTTATCATATATTGATTTCTAATATCACAATTAGGGAGTCAAGACTAATCATATGGTGAGATTTCAAATGTTTGCATCATATTTCTCTGAACACTCGGGAATTCGTGGCCGAAACGATCATGTAATCGAAAGATACTCTTTCAAAAAAGAAGTAAACTTCACAGTTGAAAGTCCTATTAGTCCACAAATTGTTAATGAATATATAATTAAGCTGGGCCTTAGATTTATTTTAGGGTGTAAGTGAATAGTTTTTCCTCCCTTTTTTTAAATTAAAGGTTTAAACACGCTAAACTACTTTCAAGTGAAAAGTCTATGAGATATTCCTATTTCTACTTGACATTGCAAGGTGATGTGGGCATGGGAGAACCTCACTCCCTATTAGCTATGTATGCATCGGCGGAGAGGCAGGCCTGCGATCATGACCTGATGAAAAAAGCGCTAAAAAACCAACTACGGAAACTAAGTTAGCGGCCGTTTATTTATCACCGGGTGAAGACGAATAATGAGTTGTCATGTAGTCGTCAGAGGGTGATGACACATAATGAGTTTCCGTTTATTCCTCAAAGGATGAAGACGCATAATGAGTTGCTTTTTGTTTGTTGAAAAACCAAGAACATAATTTGGGATATGAAAGAAACCCAAATTCCAAAATAATGCCGCACGGAGAACCCAGAGAGAAAAGAAAAAGCTTATCTTTTGAATGAACTAGCATTCCAAGGTATGGGAAGCCTCGTTAAACGAATACCCAAAGAAAAGACTTGACCACGCGGAAAGAGACAATTATTAATCTTGGGCTTATCTGAAATAAGACGTGTATTCTTCTACCAACGTATTATGGAAACCCAATAACGAGAGTAAAAAGAGAAGAGAATAAACTCCACAGAATCTCAAGTAAGTGAAAATACAATTTAAGTATATTCAAATTTACCTTGCTACATTCGTGTTGATGTGAATGACAGACAAATTACCCGAGGAAGGAATGACTCTGATAAAACAGAGGTGAAAGAAGAGGGAATATTTTCCCAATGATAAACTTGAGATTTAGAGCACGAGCTCTACCATTAAACCCCAAAGCCTGAAGGAATGCGGAACGTGTCTATCACTGACGAGCTACATTCTCACCTTCCACCATTAACAGATATTAAATGAGGACCTCGTCCAGGGATAAAGATATTTTATGAGGGGCTTAGTCCGGGATACGGATATTTTAGTGGGGGCTCCCTCCGAGACAGAGAAGTACTTTCTCGCTTCTGACTTTTACCTGAATCGTTTTTTTTTCCTTTTTTTTCTTTCTTTTATTCAATAAAAGAATATTGTTATTAATCTTATTAACCCAAACACGGCAGTTCAGAGTCCCTTTTTTGTGGAAGAATTGTATTTGTCGAAGACCTTGTATTTGAGAGGGAAAGATGGCCATTTAGCTGTGTTGACTTTAATAATTAACCTACAACTCACCTAATAGCTTTAAAATGTGGTTTCGCTAGGGAGTTGGTGATATCTGTGACACTGAATAGTGTTCGGCAGACCACAGCCAACGTCTGTGCCTTGTGTTAACTGGTGGACTTGGATGGAATGAACAGCACCCTGCAAGCCCACTGGGCACATGGCGGCGTAACAAAACAGAATTTGTTATTTTCGTCTTTGCCTTTTTGTACATTCATGTCGAAACCGGATAGATGTTCTGGTTTGGAATAGGTTGGATAAGGGAATATAGCTCGTTGTAGAAAGTGACGACCAAGGTAAAATAGCTCGTTGTAGATGGTGACGTACAAGATAAAGTAGCTTGTTGTAGAATGTGACGAACAAGGTAAAGTAGCTCGTTGTAGAATGTGAGGAACAAGGTAAAGAAGCGGGTTGTAGAATGTGACGAACAAGGTAAAGTAGCTCGTTGTAGAATATGACGAAAAAGGTAAAGTAGCTCGTTGTAGAATGTGACGAACAAGGTAAAGTAGCTCGTTGTAGAATGTGAGGAACAAGGTAAAGAAGCGGGTTGTAGAATGTGAGGAACAAGGTAAAGAAGCTCAATGTAGAATATGACGAACAAGGTAAAGTATATCGTTGTAGAAGGTGATGATGCCCATTTCATCACTGGTATTGCTAGGACTGTAGCATGAGATGATTGTTGCGCAAGGGTTGCAATTAAATACCATTTAATGCTATTAAAAAGAAACAAAAAAATATAAATGTATATATATATATATATATATATATATGCGTGTGTGTGTGTGCGTGTGTGGGTGTGTATAAATTCAACACATTACAAAAAGGACCGAATGTTGGGCGAGGAGTAGAATGTTTATTTTTGTTTTTATATTATACACACACACACGCACACACACATACATATGTATATATACATTACATATGCGATGATATATATATATATATATATATATATATAAATTTGTAATCATATCTATCTATATATTTATCAATCAATCTATATATATATATATATACTTTTTTATCAATGTATATATTCATTTATGGATGTTTTCTATATATACATATATAGTTAGTTAGCGACCATAGTCGAGGGTGACCCGAAGGCTCCCTTTTCGATAGCTACTACACCAAGGTGTAGGGGAGGGCGCTACTCCATTCCCAGGATTGCTCCACTTTACCCTTGAACCGTACCTTATAATGCTGAGTGTTAAGCAAGGTGGTATCAAGTTCCATTTTTAAAGTCTTTGGTATGACTCGACCTGGGATTGAACCCAGGTCTCCCGGGCCATTGGCGAACACTCTAACCGCTGGGCCAATATATATAATATATAGATATAGATATAGATGTGTATATATTTCTACATTTATATATATACATATCAATATATATATGCATATATATTTACTTATAGTTTTCTAGTTTGTATATAAATATGTTTGTATATATATATATATATATATATATATATATATATATATATATATATATATATGTATGTGCGTGGGTGGGAGTGTGGGTGTGTATTTGTACATTTATGTATATATTAATATAAATATTGAAATTTTTTTTTTATTCGTCTATAAATGTTTTTATGTATATATATATATATATATATATATATTTACCTATATATTTATATAGATATATTCTAACATAAGAATATGTTTTTATCATCATATGCTTATTCATATTCATAGACAAATTCGTATATATAGACATATCTATATGTATATTTGTTTATATATATACATATTTGAATATATATATATATATATATATATAGAGAGAGAGAGAGAGAAAGTTCTGAATATATTTACATGTTTATATATATATATATATATATATATATATATATATATATATATATATATATACGTATTTTATCAATGTATATATTCATATATAGATGTTATATATATATATACATATATAACATGCCTATATATATAAAGATATAGAGATAGATGTGTATATATTTGTACATTTATTCATATATTAATATATATATGCATATATATTTACATATAGTTTTCTAATTTGTATATAAATATGTTTGTATATATATATATATAAATATATATATATATATATATATATTTCATTTACATAATATATTTATTTTCACACACACACACACACACACACACATATATATATATATATATATGTGTGTGTGTGTGCATTCAACTATATATTTATTAGAGAGAGATAGAGGGGGAGTGATGGAGAGAGATCTAAATATATTCACACGGCTATATATATATATAGCCGTGTAAATATATTCAGATCTCTCATATTCCTACTAATACATTCGTTTTTTTTCCATATATTTGCACATTCATATATAGATGTTGTCTACATTTACATTAAAAAATGTCTCTATCTATCTATCTATCTATATATATATATATATATATATATATATATATATATATCACGTTACCTCCTCTACTTAATTATCGTCACCTGGAGTGTCGCGTGTCACGGTTATTACCCTGTATTTCAATCTTACAATATTTCTATTTTACAACACAGATAGTATTATAAGCAAAATTCAATTAAAAAAATATATATATCTAACATCAACGTGCGAGAATTCCTCTCGAGAACTTAATATGATATGATTTACTTAGAACAGTTTTGAATAATCTAACAACGTACTCTTCCGATAATTTGTCTTTATTTTCAATACCACATTTTCCCATAATAATTGATAATTACAATGCAACAGACACTCTCCGTTAAACTTTGTCTTTTTCATAAAAAATAACGTGTTTTTACTTTTTTTTCATTTTCCTATTAATATTTTATGTATATATATATATATATATATATATATATATATGAACGGCTCATTCCCAAGTGGATAGAGTGTTCGCCAATGGTCCGGGAGACCTGGGTTCAATCTTAGGTAGTGTCATACCAAAGACTTTAAAAATGGTACTTGATACCTCCTTGATTAACACTCCGCCATATAAGGTACGTATCAAGGGTAAAGTGGAGCAATTCAGGGAAAGGAGTAGCGCACTTCCCTACACCTAGGTGAAAAACGTAGCCTTCGGGTCGCTCTCGACGACGGTCGCCAACTTTACTTTTCAACTATATATATATTTATATATATACATATGTAATACAGTTTGAATATATAGAATAGCATATTTTCATAAATTAATGACCTCTAAAAAATTGCTATTGAAATTTTTAATCCCAAAAAAAATTATTATAGTTTCGTAGATATTGTCTAAATTCCTTTCATATCTCCCCCTTTACATTTAGTTTTAGTAGTTCTAGCGTCTTTCTTTTAAAAATTTAAATATATATATATATATATATATATACGTATAAAATTCAAGTTTAAAATAAATAGGGAATTAAACATATTTAAATACCGGCGAATAAATGTGACTCCTGACGTTTCCTAGGGAAATATGTATACGGAAAAAAATATAATATAAGAACATATAAATCGTTAAAAAAATTTGGAGACATGCAGGGTGCAGAGAATCATTTGCATGTCATTTAAAAGAAATCTTCCAATCATCACATAAAAACCCAAGGTGCCTATGATCGATAAAAAAAAATGATTTTCTTGCAGTAAAATTTCAGAACTCCTCAGGTTTCTGAAACAATAATCTATCTATCTATCTATCTATGTGTGTGTGTGTGTGTGTGTGTGTGTGTGTGTGTGTGTGTGTACGTGAAAAATAAGACCAAAAGTGGATAAACTAAAACAGACAATGGATTCAATTGATATTTCGTCTTTCCGTAAAGACTCCCTCAGAATGCTTTTGACAATTAAACGCATGATAATCTGAAATGTTTGAAATAGAAATAATTATTTGTATTAAAATGGATTTGGTATTAAATAACCTAAAACGGTTAATATGTCATAAAAGCTCAACCAACCAAAATAAATATATTGAGCACTCCCTTAAAAGCTGAAAACACTAAACTTTTTTAAGCTAAACGCTAGAAAAAAATCTTTCAACATATACTCATCAACATAAACTAAAGAAAAACACCCCAACAATTGCTATTACTCACAGATCCATCTTTCTACCTTCTAACAGACACAATAAAACTTTTTTTACAACAAATTAAGTAAATGAGGAATACAGATTATATAAACCACATCACAAACCATTAAAAATGTCTCTAACATTTCTAAACTCTCTTACAGCATGACCACTTCTTCGTACAATGATTGTGATATATATCACATTGGTAAAACACAGCGTGATTTAGACAAAAAGATTTACGAACATAAACGTTTAAACAAATTAAATAATGATCTAACCCTGCCCTTTTCTCCCACATGCTAGATTTTAAACATAGCTTAATTTTTCTCAGGCCACTTTTAAAATCGGCGACAATTTCTGCAGTGGACGAGTTTAATTAATTAAACCGGTCCACTGCAGAAAATGTTGCCGACTTTTAAAATCAGCAACACTTTTACATTCCAAACACACCATTGAACAACGTCCTGGCTTTTTTCAAATTTCATCCTACCTGGCCAATATTATTTTACAGGAGAATAATATCAAAACTGACAATGGAAAAAAAGTATCTTTTTTATAAAAAATACAAACAATAATCTACCTCCCACATCTCCCTAATTCTTGGTGTTTTTTCATTTTGATATGTTATTCAGGTATTCGTGTTTTGGTGATTGTGATATACTCGTTGTAAGATGTACCTTTCCACCTTTGCTTACCTATTGTTCAGATGTTTATAATGTATAAATGTGTAACCAACATTGACCCTCCGTCGCTACACTTCATCAACCCTCAGATTCTTATTTCTATTTTTCTTTTTCTTTCTCTCTCCTTTTTTATGTCCCCCTCCTTTGTTATCTACTTCCTCTTCTGCCAAACACTACGAAATTGCTAAAGTTTTAAAGAAGTATTTGGCTAAATAAAGACGAAATATCAATTAAATCTGCTTATCCACTTTTCCACTGATTTTTCTCATTGTGTTGGAGAATTCCTATCTGTTATATATATATATATATATATAGGGGTCATTCAATAGATAAGTGTTGGCAGTAGAAAGCATTCTTTGCATTCTTTCTCCTTTTTAAATCAAATCATTTGTGATTTTTCTATTCATCTGCCAGAAGTTAGTCATCATGACCTTCTTTATTCTCTGCTGCGCCCAGAACATTTTCTTGATCCTATTGTCGTTTATGTCTTCACCCAATGGACACTTTTTCTACTCAAGTTCATTGAGGCAAATCTATTTTTAGCCTATTTGTAAATATTTTTTTTGTAAATATTTTTTGACTAAAACATGCTTCTCCATATACATCACGCATTCTTCTGTAAATTGAACATGGTTTGTACTTCTCAACTACCAAAATTTTTATGAAAGACCTCTGTTTACGTCTGGAGCACTCTTATTGCTGCCATTTTGAATAGCAATCGAAATATTTTTTGCTTAGCTTAGTCTAAAATACCACAATTTGGGATCCACTAGTTAAGATGAAAATTGCAATTGGAGAAACCTTATACTCGCCTGGATTGTTAACCATAACATCAAGATAAATGACTCGATCTCTTTATCAGTATCCATCCTCTCCATCTCTCTTTTTGTCTCTCCCATTATATGTATATCATATTTACAAACCCCTCCGCTCTGACAGGATATGACACAAGGTCAATTTTTCAACGGAGTTTAACAGGTTTGAATTCAGAGTTTTCCTTCTCTTAGACTAGTTGTCTCACCAAGGCTCCTACTATTTACCCATTGCTGGAGGGAGAATAATTGGATTCATACATTTCCCAAGGGTATTAGTGCTATGTGAAATGCAATCAGTCAGGTCCAGGATTTGAACTCCTGTCGCCGTGTCCATTTCCTGCGACGATAATCATTACACCACGGGCACCTCCCATTATATGTATATATATATGTATGTGTGTGAGTGTGTTTGTGTGTAAGAGGTGTCATTAGAAGATTATTGTTAATGTAGCTTTACATTTTAAATCTTATATATATATATATATATATATAATCATAAATCATTATTACTTGACCTGATAAAAGCTCGGGGGTCATCGTTTTGGATTACCAAAGCTACGTGGACAAAATGAGATACAACTAAATTTAGTAAGCTAGGTTTGGTCGATACACAAACCATACCGTATCCATTGAGACAAAATTTTTAAAAAATGTTTTATGTGTCAAGAGTGGATTTCGTCCTACCACCATTTCTGACTTAATTAGATCAGTTGGTTCTATTTGTTCCCGTCCCTTTGGATTGCTTAAAACTGATAAGGATGGTGTCCCATTGATATGTATTCTCTCAATGATAGATTTTTCCCAGCACAAGGCTGCTAAGTAGCTTACAACTATTTTGCAGCTTGTGTTGGATTACTAAAGCATCTACTGTATTAAGAATTCTTTATATTTCTATTGGTTCATAAAAGAATATCCCTTCACTGATAAGTTTAACTGGGTTTTTTATGTCTATAGTTTATTTACCTGCGTACCTCTTCTTGAGAGTATCGATATATGAATTGATTTTCTACATCGTAGCCATTTTCCGACTACAGAAATTCCTGAGAACATATCAATTGACTTAATAAAATTGGCTACAACGTGTGTAGAATTCAGTTTCAACAATATTATGTTCAGACAGATTGAAGGGGATCAATGAGATCTCCTTTGGGACCTGATTTAACTAATATTTTCGCGGGGTTTATGAAAAGGGGTTGCAGTCCAGTTCAAATAAGCCAGTAGTCTATTTTCGTTATGTTGACGATAAGATTTATCTTTGATTACGAGAATGGGGTGGATTTTTTAACTTGCTCAATAGTATCCATCCAGCCCTTAGACTTACACTTGATAAAGAAACTGATAATACGTTGCCGTTTCGAGGTGTTTAAGTTCGTTGGACTCGTTTACGTTATATCGATATATCGTAAACCTAAAGCAGCGGTCGTGTTGATACTGCTGTATGGATGCACAACTTGGACGCTAACTAAACGTATGGAGAAAAAGCTTGACGGCAACTACACAATAATGCTGCGAGCAATACTGAACAAGTCCTGGAGGTAGCACCCCATAAGGCAGCATCTGTATGCCCACCTACTACCCATATCGAAAACTATCCAAGTTTGACGAATCAGCTAGAACCTACATACAACAGCTCTGTGCTGATACAGAATGTATCCTTGAAGACCCACCGGAAGCAATGAACGTTTGAGAAGGGTGGCGAGAAAGGGTCAGGGATATCCGAACTAATGGTGCAACATGATGATGACATTTACAGTTCTTTATACCCGGTTGGATTCGGTTTGCCCCACCAAACAAAAAAGTCAATCTAATTTAGACCCTGAACCATAAAGCTTTAATGATATTGTTGTATTTTGGCCTTCGACCCGGCCAAACTTGCCATTCCAAAGTGATGCACCGGAAGGAAGTGACACATTCCAATGGCAGTTATGAGAGGAAATTGCGTAGGCGTGCTTGGTTGACGAAATGGGACAAGGTAAAAAATCCCATGAACACTCATAGACTGATGCACGGGAAGAGAGTGACCTCTGAATTGCACGACAGTTATTTCCGCTTGATGACGATCAAACATGCCATTCCAAGGATTGAGTGGGCGATTGAGTGGGCGTTGAACTATTATATAACTCAGTCTAGACAGAAGCCAGACAGTTGGAGTTAGAGACGAGATGTGGTAGGGAAAGCCACTCCCGGCCGAAGGGGCCCTCGGGACCCCGATGGTGTTTGGAGACCAGTTGGTGATAAGATGCAGTAAAGAAAGCCATCATCCAGCAGAGAGCTGGGCCTCTGGGCCTCCGGTTGAGCAGCCCTGGAGAACGAGAAAGACACAACACTGACGGCCATAAGAGTGGGGGTCAAAATATTGCATATATGTTCGGTCTCCAACTCCCTCTAACACGCAAACGTTACAAATAAAGTGAGAGGTATATTTCTTTAAAGAAGTCTTCGCTCGTCCGTTATCATTGTGCTGTTGTGATTCATTCTGCATGTATATGCATGTGTATATAAGCATATTTATTATATGACTGTATAACAATTTGTTCTGAATCTACACTTGATGCTGAGATCAAGTTTATCTCTTCGATTCTTTGTAAGAACAGTTTTTCACTGAATATTGTGCAAACAGTTATAAACAATGAAACAACTGACTTTAACAAAATTAGTCAGGCATCACCACAAAGGTGCCCGATTTAATTGCGTCTCTCTTGGCTGGGTGTAATTCGTGTGATATTAACTCCGCAAATCTTACAATTGTACAGACGTGTAAATTTTTAGCCAATGTACGGATTGTCTTTAAAACTAAACCTATTCTGGCATCTATCTGTAAAGACGTTCTTCCTCCTTATCATTTTGTTTCCCTTATTTATCTATTTAGGTGTAGTTTCGGTTCACGCTACATAGGAATAAATAACCAAAGGTTGGATAGTAAAATTAAACACCATATCCCAATGAAAACATGTCATTTTTCTGGTTGCCTGACTGTTAAACGTAAGAATACATACGGGTCTTCGATTGCTGAACACTTTTTAGATAATCGTGACCGTGCTGAGAATTTTAGTGTGGACGTGTTCACCATCCTAAGTAAATCAGAGTTTTCATTTTATCTTAAAATATCAGAGACAATTCATATTTCGTCCGGCAGACCGTCTCTCTGTAAACACGGAGAATGTCTGTTTATATTTCGACATAGTCCCCAATACAATAATCATTCCCACCCTAAATATTTCCCATGTTTTGTGTTTTCTCTTTATTTTGTTTTATACGATGTTCCTTTCGATTTTGGATTTGTTGAGCGAGGAACGAAACTGGTCAGTTAGCTTGTCATTTTTTTATATTTTGCTTTTATGAGGTCCTATGACTAATAAAAGCACCTCAAAATAGAATCTAATAACAAAGCATAACAAAGATAATGACAAAATCAAATTCACAGATATAAGAAAGATCCTAATTAACAATTCCAAAATTATATATAAAAATAACAACAAAAACCGTTTACAAATCCCCTAATCAACAATACTAAAAAAATAAAGAACCTACTATAAATACAATAAACAAGTATAAATATATAAAACATATTCAATGACTCACCACCCATCAAAACAGAATGAGCCAACCCCGATCTGTATTTTTTTTTAAATCCAAACAAATAAAGTAAAAAGTAATGTTGTCTCCCTTTAGTTGAGGGTAACCCAAAGGCTTCCTATTCAATAGCTACTACATCGAGGTGTAGGGAAGGGCGGTACTCCATTCCCTGGATTACTCCAATTTACCCTTCATCCTTACCTTATAATACTGAATGTTAAGCAAGGCGGTACTAAGTACTATTTTTTTAGTCTTTGGTAAGTCTCAATCTCGGATTGAACCCAGGTCTCCCTGGTTATTGGCGAACACTCGACTCATTAGACCATTCGCGAATGGCATGGGAGACCTGGATTAAATCCCCGGTCGAGTCATACCAAAGACTCAAAAGCTGGTACTTGATCTTACCTTGCTTAGCACTCAGCATTATAAGGTAAGGATCAAGGGTAAAGTGGAGCAGTCCAGAGAAAGGAGTAGCACCCTCCCCTACACCATGGTGTTGTAGCTATCGAAAAGGGAGCCTTCGGGTCACCCTCGACTACGGTCGCCAAATAAATATAAAACATGACAAATAAATATAAATATATCTCACAACAAAAAACGACCAAGTACAACCTCAAAGATGACCTGCGAAGAGGTCGAAAGCGCATGGACTAATATAGGGTACTTTCTTTTCCAACTTGACCCAGATATAAGAAGACCTGTGAGATTTTAAAAAGAAACAATCTGTTGTAGTCAACCAAACCTGTTTAGATAATGATTTTCCGCCTAAGTATACAATATATATATATATATATATATATATATATATATACGCACGATACTATGTGTACGTTATCACCATTTTGAATCATTAATATCGCCCATGAGCTTTGTTTGTCCATCTGTGAAGAGGATTTGAAAAGAATCGGATTAGTCTAATGATGATTAAGAAGGTACGACAGCTCTGAAGTCTCACTCTGATCGTTCGGGCGAGAAAAGAATATCCAATTTTGATAGGGAAGTCAAGATTTTGATTGACAACGATCCCATCAAGTCAATCACCTTCAAAGCCAGGAACTTGGAAATGTTTTATTTTTTATGCAGCAAGTAATGCATGAAGACATTCGCTATTTTTGATACAAGATGAGAAACGGATAATTTTTATCTCAGTCCATAAAGAGCCAGATGAAAGACCACATTGAAAAACTTTTCAACAATCTCAAGCATCCTGTTCAACCAAATATGCTTTAGTTTTCTATGATGAGAAAAAAAATTGCCAGTACAAGATGGTGAACTCAGAGAACAAGCGTTGGCTTGTTGTGTCTGACAAGATATAACGCGAGTAATGAACCCGAACACCCAGTACAAATCATGATGTTTGAGGTAGTCATTTGCGATGGTGACGTTATGCCTTCCTTTCATCTACCCACATGGCCTCATTCAACAATTTACCCATCGGGCCATATGTGTGTGATGGGTATGTCTCTCTCTCTCTCTATATATATATATATATATATACCTGGGTTCAATCCCAGGTCGAGTCATACCAAAGACTTTAAAAATGGTACTTGATACCACCTTGCTTAACACTCGGCATTATAAGGTACGGTTCAAGGGTAAAGTGGAGCAATCCTGGGAATGGAGTAGCGCCCTCCCCTACACCTTAGTGTAGTAGCTATCGAAAAGGGAGCCTTCGGGTCACCCTCGACTATGGTCGCTAACTTTACTTACTTATATCTATCTAGTTATGGGTTTATCTAACTATTCTCGCATCTATCTCAGACTTTTAGCATTTACCAATTCTGTCAATTTGGCTACTCTGTTCACACACACACACACTTATATATATATATATATATATATATATATATATATATATATATATATATATATATATATATATATATATATATATATATATATATATATATATATATATATATATATATATATATATATATATATATATATATATATATATATATATATATATATATATATATATATATATATATATATATATATATATATATATATATATATATATATATATATATATATATATATATATATATATATATATATCAATTCATTACAGTATGTTCGTATCTATCAGTTTATCTTAGTGGGAGGTGCCCGTGGTGTAGTCGTTATCGTCGTAGGAATTGGACACGGCGACACGAGTTCAAATCCTGGACGAGACTGATTGCATTTCACATAGCACTAATACCCTTGGGAAAGGTATGAATCCAATTATTCTCCCTCCAGCTATGGGTAAATAGTAGGACAGACTAGGTTCTTCAGCCTTGGTTAGGCAACTAGTCTAGGAGAAGGAAAACTCTGAATTCAAACCTGTTAAACTCCGCTCAAAAACTGACCTTGTGTCATATCCTGCCCGAGCGGAGGGGTTGGTAAATAGTATCAGTTTATCTTAGTTTATTCGTTTCGGTCCAACTTAGTCTTCTTGCATCTGTCTGTGCATCGGTCTGGTCTTCTTTATAAGTATCTACTCTGTTCATATCTATAGATCTGTCTATATATCCGTTTGTATATCTCACTCTCGGTATATTTGTATTTATCTTTCCATTTGTCAGTGTATATAAATCCATTGTCTCTTTCATTTGTATCTATCTCAGTCTTTTCACATTTATTTATACTCTTACCACACACATATATGGAAGTAAATAAGGAAATAAATCCAACAGCATGAAGAATAGTTGAAAAAACAAAACAATCCGAAATTTGATGAATTTATAAGGAAAGTCGACGTTTAACGTTTTCGTCGTAATAAACTTTTTACAGACTTTAAATTCATGAAAAGTGTTATCAAAATAACGAAGGGTTTTTGATGAAATAACCGGAGAAATGAAAATGTGAATAAAAAGAAAGATTCATTACAGCATATTCATAACATGTTCTAACAGTCATTGATTTTATCATCTTCGGTTATATCCCTTAGAAACCAAAAAAGATTACAAACATCAGTCCACGTGACAACTTTTTAGGATTTTCATAAATAAGAACCCTGAATATGCTGTTATGATTCTTTATTTTTATATAAACTTTATTTTCTCCTGTTATTTCATCAAACAACTATCGCTATATTAACAAGGTTTTTAACGAATTTCATGTCCCGAAAAAGGTTATTACGAACAAAACACCCAACGTCGACTTTCAAAATAAATACATCAAATTTTGGATTATTTGGGTTTTTTTTCAACTTTTCTTCATATATGTGCTATATATATTGGAGGCCATAATGTTCAGGACGGTATAGTTTCGTCAGAAAAAGTAGGTATAACTTTTTATCTAAGTTGTTTTAAATTCTATAATTTTCATAGACAATTAATACGATGTTAATTGCTATGCTGTGAAATTTTGCTGTTATTTGAGATGATAATAAAAAAGTATTTAATGATTTAGTGATTTACTGCAAAGCCCAGGGCGGCGAAAATGATCAGAACGATTGAAAAAATGAACAAAATACTCAGATATTACAGAAATTATTAGGCGTTGAATGAAGGATAATCTAAGTATTTGGGCTATTGCAGAGATTGTAAATGAGTCAGAAAGTGTCGTTCACGGTATTCTTAAGGTCTACAAAGATTATGGTTCGTCCGAAGCAAGAAAGTCTACAGGTAGGCCAAGAATAACGACCGAGAAGATCGTGCCATGGTAAAGTTGGTTAAAAAGGACCGATTTAAAACTGCTGCTGCTGTTTCTCGGGAAATGAGCATTCAACTGGGAAAACCTTTATCTAGGAAAACTGTGTCTCGTCGTTTAGTTGAACAACAACTTTTAGCTTGAGCACCTATAGTGAAGCCACTGATATCCTCCAAGAATAAAAAGTGTCGTCTTGCTTTTGCAAGCGAGCATATGTTATGGACTGAAGAAAAATGACAAACGGTGCATTTCAGTGATGAATCTAAGTTTTTGTTAATTGGTTCAGATGGGAAAACGTACGTTCGTCGAAAAGTAGGAGAAGAATTATTGCCTAAGTGCCTTAAGGCTAGTGTTAGATTCGTTGGAGGAACTGTCATGGTTTGGGGGGATGATATCTGGAGATGGTGTGGGCCTTTTGGTGCAATTACAAGAAAAGGTAAATGCAGTTTATAAATAACTTGTAAAAAATCATGTCTTACCAGTGCTGAGAAATTCAACTACGCAACCTTCCATATTCATGCAGGACAATTCCCCATGTCACAAGGCTATGGTAGTCATGAACTTCCTCAAGGCAGAAAATGTTACTGTTATGGATTATTTTCCCCAAATCCAAGATCTTAATTCTATTAAGAATGTGTGGAAGACTCTAGGAGAACGTTTTAAAGCCAGAAATCCAAAAACAACAGAGCAATTATGGAATGCCCTTCAGGAAGAATGGAATAAGATCACTCGGCAAGATATCAATAAATTAATTTCTTCATGCAACCAAAGATGTCAGAGTGTGATTGAAGCTAAAGGGCTTCACAGTAAATATTAAATAATTTCTGTATTTTCTGTAATATTTGAGTATTTTGTTCATCTTTTCAATCGTTCTGATCGTTTTGGCCGCCTTGGGTTTTGCAGCAAATCATTAAATCATTCAATAGTTTTTTTTTTTATTATCTTCTCAAATAACAAAAAAAAAAAAAATTCACAGAATAACAATTCATATCGTATTTATTGTCTGTGAAATTATAGAATCTAAAACAACTTAGATAAAAAGTTATACCTACTTTTTCTGACAAAACTATGCCGTTCTAAAAATTATGGCCACCACAGTATATATATATATATATATATATATAAGTAAAAGTAGTAAAGCTGGCGACCGTAGTCGAGGACAACCAGAAGTCTCCCTTTTTTATATCGTCTACATCGAGGTGTATGGTATGACGCGACCTGGGACTGAACCCAAGTCTCCCGGACCATTGACGAACACTACCCACTAGACCAAAATTTTCTTCTGCTTTCTGCAATCACTATTGCTGTCTCCACCGCCGTCGCCGCCGCCACTGTTGCCTGTTCCTACTCATACACCTCCCGTCGTCTCCTGTTGCTCCTCGTACACACACACACTCACACACACACACATACATCTATATATATATATATATATATATACATGTGCGTAACCGTCTATTTTTCTCAGGAATCAGCTCTCTAGGAAAAGCTTTTAGAATATGCCGATCGCATCTCAGCAGAGAAGTAAGACCTCGCAACAAGTATCCTGGATATGACACTAAACTATCAAATGGTGAGGTTTTTATTCTGGATCTTTAAAGAATGTGGAATAACTCTTCATTGACATTACTACTAGGCCCACTGGGGGTCGGTAGTACCTATTAGGATCCCATCTATAGGTCAAATAGAAATATTAATTCATTTAATATACTTGAAACCATGTAAATGTATGATAACAGATAATTAATATTAGATTAGTATGAGACAGCAATGCTTGAAAATATTTAACTGTTGCAAATAGAATTATTATTGTTTGACAGCAATACTAGAAACTATGTTAATGTGCAAACTAAATGACCTCATCATCGTTTAAAAATGTTACCTACTAATTCAATCACTTAAAATCTATTTGCCTAGTCGGCTGGGGCTGTAGAATACCCCGACTTTTCTCCGCAGAGGGGTAAGACCTCCCTAACGAGTGTCCTGTATATTACACAAAACAATCTAATGGTGAGGTTCCAGTGATGCTGGAGCTTTGGGGAATGCGAAGCACCCCTTCATTGCCATTGCTCCCTGGTCTACTCTGGTCTAGAGTGGTAGCACCTGATAGGGCCTTATCAATAGGTTAAATAGAACTGCATGCTTATGCTAAACTGAATTGTTTGAAATGGAACTGTTTTTAACATTGAAACTCTACTTATACTGAACTGAATTGTTTAATGTAGAACTGTTTTGACATTTAACTGTGTGTAAACAAAATCTGTTCTTATACTAAACTGAATTAGGTGAATTAGAATTGTTTGAATAAATTGAATAGCTAAAAATAGAAATGTTTTTGGCAAATAAACTGTGTACTCATGCTAAACTTAATTGTTTGAAATAGAACTATTTACATAAAAATAGATTTGGCGTTAAATAGACTACAAAGTTTGATATGCCATAAACCAAAACAACCAACCAACCATCAAAATTTATATTTATGTATGAACAGGGTTAGGCAAATGACATTAAACCCAAAAAAAAAAAAGACCTAACTAAAGAATATCCGAGTATTTTCAAATTTATTTATATATCTATCTTGGTTTGCTCATATCTATCAAAGATTTTTTTTTAATCTATCAATATATCTTAACTCCTCTCACTACCTCTCGTAACCCTTTCTCTCTCTCTTTCTCTCTCTCTCTCTCTCTCTCTCTCTCTCTCTTTGTTATTTTTTTTTTGCTTTTATCATCTTTCACTCCGCTCATTCTCTCTGAAATGCCATATATTTAGATATCAATGCCTGTGCCAATCACGTGATAGCTTTTAAAAATGAACGCTGATTGAATGATTGAACGGTTATATGATCTTTCTTTGTAAATATATTATTCTTTTCCCCTGATATTGTGTGTTATTAAAACATCCATAGCTATTCCAGCAGCACTAATTTCACCATCTTAATGTCCTGATGAAGGTATAAATAAAAAAAAATTGCCGAAACGTTTTAACGTTGACTTTTTTTTTTTTTTTAAATAACTTCACCCCTTTTGGATTATTTTGTTGATCTATATTCTTCATACTGTCGGATTCATTTACATTTTTTTACTTCTATAATAACTGAGAGTTTAGAATTATATAGTAATAACCCGATGAAATATTTTCATAAGAGCAATACATTTACGTAAGTTTTGCTCTTTAAAATTTAGGTAACATATTATATTACACGTAGCTTATATCTATCTATCTATCTATCAGTCTTTTTGAATCTATCGGTCTGTCTTTCTGTAAATATACACGCATCTTAACACACTTGTATTCTCTCCATTCACTTGTCCACATAGATGCATATCTATCTTTCACCGGTTAGATATTTATATTGAGTGAATTGTTACCAGTCTTTGTTTCGACGTAACAGAAAAAAAAGGGCTCTAGAATTATTTACATGTCGTGAATGCTTCATCAGTTTCGATTCCCTTTTGAAAGCCTTTCACCCATCTCCCCAGCCTCGTTAGCCTATTTTTGTTTTCACTGTTTGACGCACAGATTTATTTCATATTTCTGCCCACCTCACACGCATACTGCCTCATTTGCTACCGAACGTCACATCTCTTGGTGACATTTGATGCCACACATACAAAATATCTTCTTCAGGGCGACACTTGCTCCAATTTCATATTATTTCTCTCAGTAATGATATTAATGATAATGAAACGAGAAAACTTGAAAAAAGAATATAAGGACCATACCCGTGAGCTGATATAAATTTTAGAAAAAAATTGTTGTGCTAGGTTTACTGCAGTTTTTTATGGTTTGACTCAAGGCCAGAAGTATGAGACAGCTTGTAAGTACGGAACTCACGAACAATGGTCCGCGAGGTGTCCTGTCACTGTTACAGCAATCAGAACCATGCTAAAAATACGAGAAGCAGAATCAAGCAAATTAGTATGTAATCGCCTTAATTTTCAATGACTGCAGGCCAACAAACCCAAGAAAAGATAAGATGGTTCTGTTAGTTGGTTCTTGCGCATCTTTCATACTCATTAGATTTAGTAGCACCAACAGATTTTCATTAGTTTCGAACATAAGAAAATTTTATAAATGGCAGAACATTTAGAACGAAAGCAGAAATTGAAAACAGTCTTTCAACCTATTTTTTTCTGGAAAAACCTCAAATTTCTTAAAACATGGAATCGAAAATTAATATTGCCGTCAGGTTTCAGTCGATGAAGATGAAGGTGATTGATTTTTTTATGATATTTAAATAAATCTTGTCTTTTCATACCATCTCTGGTACAACACACTTTCCGATCACCTAAATAGAAATAATTTGCCGGATTTTCTTTAGAGAAAAATCAGTAACTACTTACGCGAATCATTCAAAAAGTTCTAAGCCTCAACAAGATTTTAGGTTTGCAGCACACCTCCCATCTTTGTATGCGCTTCACCTGTTATGAAATTAAGACAGAAATCTGAAGTAGCTATTTTAGTTTTATAAGTGGCTGTGGGTAGCCACAACATTAAAGTTTTTGTACAGCTCCAATAAAATACTCTTGACTGATTTTTATTTAAAACAGAGGAATTTAGACAGATGGAGTTTACAAGGAAATTGTTGATGATGGATAAGTCCTTACACACAAAAGACAACGTATACAGACTCTATATATCAAGAAAAATAGGAGGAAGATGAGTCGGTAGCATTGCTAATGAAACAGTTCAGCGTCTCGAAGTATATACGAAAAAGCAAATTGTCAGATTACAGTAGCTAGTAAGAGCAATACCAATCTCGCAACATAGATATTCGAGTGTGATATTGAGATTAGAAGACATACAAAGAAGAGTGATAAAAGTAATAGTTGTTGGCGAACTTAGTCGAGGGTGAAACGAAGGCTCCCTTTTTAATAGCTACTACACCGAGTTATAGGGGAAGGCGTTAATCCTTTCCATGGATTGCTACACTTTACCCTTAATCCTAACCTTATAATGCTGAGTTCTAAGAAGGGCGACATCAAGAACTATTTTTAAGTCTTTGGTATGACTCGACCTGGGATTGAACCCCAGTCTCCCGGGCCATTAGCGAATACTTTGCTCATTTAGCCGATGGCCCGGTAAAAGATATAAAAGCAGTAAAAAATACAGTTATACGGATAGATTAGAAAAAATGGTATTAACTACATTACTAGTAAAAGCAACGAGAGGTGATCTAATTGAAGCTTGAACTCGAATCATCGAATCTAATTCCAGTGATGATAACTGTTACGCCAATCACACCTCCATAAGTCGTATGAGTATGCCTGTGATTCTGTGGTTATAAACACTCAGAATATAGATTGGACATAACTGCAAATCCCTGTTAAAGTAGTTCTCACTGCTCCCTTTTGCATCATGTAATAGACAGTGAGTGATACCAATCATCATCATCAGGAAGTGCTTCTTCAGGTAGGTCTTCCAGGCTACATCCTGTATCGGCACAGTGCTGTTGTTGATAGATTCGAGCTGGTAGTCCGACACTTGATCGTCCGTGTAAAGGGTCCACAGGAGTACGTGGCTTAAGAGTTTGTCCTTACTTCTTCAGCAGTCCCCTGCATGTCTGGTTCGTCTAACTTGGATAGTTGTTGTGATGGGTGGTAGGTGGCCGTACAGCTGCCGTTTTGTGGGATGTTGCCTCCAGGACATATTCAATACAGCTTGCAGCATTCTTGTGTAATTGCCATCGAGCTTTTTCTCCATACGTTTTTTTAGTATCCATGTTGTGCATCCACTGAGCAGTATTGACACGGCCGTGACTTGAAAAAAAACTGCGTTTTATTTAATCAGACAAGTCTTACTTTAATATAACCGATAGCCTATTGATAGCTGTCCATGCCTTTGCTAGTTGCATGTTGATGTCATTCTCAGCTGAGTAGACGCTGCATACGTGGCAGGTGAACTTGTCCACTAGTTTCAGAGGACCACCCTTTAGTGATGAGGTCACCTCTTTGATTAAAGCAAATGTATTCTGTTTCTTCTGCGTTCAGATGGAGGCCTATGCAAGCTGCTTCCAGTTCCAGATTATGAAGCAGGGTTTCGGCTAGGGCGGGTGTATTTGCCAGAAGCGCTATGTCATCGGTGACCAGTAAAAATGTGAAAAGATCAAGAACATGAACACAAAAATGAAATCATGTATAACGTTATGATATTTTAAATTATATATATTCAGCTCTTATGTACAAAAGAAATATTTACCCCTTCCACATACTGCTTGTTAAGTAAACAATACGTGTATATTACAAGTTGTTCCTAAACGTTTTGCGCATCTTTACAACTTGTATGTATGTTATATATATATATGAAATGTTTCTGTATATATCATCATCATCATCATCATGTCGTGCCGCTAGCACTTCTCCCTATCGTTCATCGCCTCAGTCAAGTCTTCAGGGCTACATCCCGTATCCTCACATAGCTGCTGAATGTATGTTCGTGCTAGTCGTCCTGCTTTTGCCCAGCCATATGTGGGGGTCCATAGGAGTACCTCACTTATGAGCTCATCCCTGCTTCGTCCTTACTTCTCCAGCAGTGTCTGGTTCGTCTAACTTGGATAGTTTTCGTGATGGGAGGCAAGTGGCCGTATTGTAGGTGTCTTGTGAGGTGTTGCCGCCAGGACTTATTCAATATTGCTCGCAGCATTCTCGTGTAATTGCCGTCTAGCTTCTTCCCCAGCCATTTTGTTAGCGTCCATGTAGTGCATCCCCACAGAAGTATCAATACGACAGCTGCCTGGAAGAAACTGCGATTCATTTTATCGGTCAGGTTTGATTTCCATATGATCGATAGGCTATTGATAGCTGTCCATGCCTTCGTTAGCCGTGTGTCGATGTCCTTTTCGGTTGATGAGATGCTTCTTCATAGGTAAGTGAATTCTGTATATGTAACTGCACTTATCTTGTCGCATCTTCAGTTTATTCTATGTTAGTATATCACAGAGATACAATAGTTAATATTGGTCCTTGGTGAGTGAAGACTCTATTAAACTTCACTATCCCAAAGCATTCCAACAGCTCTAAGTCGATGATTTGAAAATCTCGTACAATCTCCTAGAATACGTAAATCACGTAGGAGATACACGTACTCTCTTGTAAGGCACTTAATTTAAATAGAAATACAGCTGAGAGCAGATGTTACTCAAGTTTGTACACAGGAAGATATGTGATAATAAAAGTAATAGGAGGATGACGTCAGTATCATTAGTAGTATTAAGAGTAGTTGATAGTGTTAGTAGTCTTAGTCATTCAACTATTCAAAGCGATATCAAATAGAAGAATCTGCTTTTGGGTTGAGATGATATGCAAACATGGCCAGCATATGGTTCTTTCCATACTGTAAAAAAAACTTTGCGTATAGACATTAGGTTGAAACCTAATTCAATGTAAATAACAGAGAAAAGAAGGACTCGGCGGTTTGGGTGTCTGGAATTTGATTGTTTGTGCAAAAAATGATTACGATCGGATGAAAAGTGGTACAACAGATTAAACGGTAACATTACTGTGCATGGAGAGAAAGAGAGGAAAACTGAAAGAGACAAAAGAGATTTAGAAAACAGTAGAGAAATGAATACACTTAAGTAAATGTATATGAATATAACAAGAGACATATGGATAAGGATAGATAGAAAGATAGATAGATAGATACATACATACATACATTGATGTGAAGTAGAATGACATAGATAGATAGATAGATAGATAGATAGATGAGGAGTAAAATGATGCAGAGGGATACATACATACATACATACATACATGAGGAGGTGCCCGTGGTGTAACGGTTATCGCCGTAGGAAATGAACTCTGTGATACGAATTTATATCCTGGATACATAGATATGAATCTAATTATCCTCCCTCTAGCTATGGATAAATATTAGACCAAACTGGGATCTTTAGCCTTGTTTAGGCGATTAGTCTAGGAGGAAAACACTGAATTCAAACCTGTTAAATTCCGCTTAAAATTGACCTTGTGTCATATCCTGCCCGAGCGGTGGTGGGGCAAGTAAGTAAATCCATAGATACATACATGCATACATACATACATACATAGAAACAGAGATAAATAGAATTAGAAGTAACTAAGGAACAGAGAATGTAAATAGCAGTGAAAGATTGATCGATAGATGGATATGAACAGATTTATACATAGATAGATAGATAGATAGATAGATAGATAGATAGATGCCTTTAGGTTTGCTAAGAGACAGGTTTATCACAGAACTGGCTACGGAAACTTTAACGTGTAAAACGTATGATTAACTTTTTGCCACCGAAACTTCAGAATATCCTATTTCAACCTTAACTGATGCCACAAGCTTCAAGAATGACTTCCATTTCTGAGGTCATAACGATCCTTGCAGTTAAAAAGGCTGAGCGAGGAATAGGTAAAATTTGAATGGTAATATAAAACAGAATTGGTTTGTTTGTTTGTTTTTAATACTGAGGACATCTCTGCTTCTTAGCGTGATAAGCTAGTTAAATATGCAGCCAGATGTAATTGTAAATCGATTGCACACATAC
This sequence comes from Sepioteuthis lessoniana, assembly GCA_963585895.1. Taxonomy (NCBI): domain Eukaryota; kingdom Metazoa; phylum Mollusca; class Cephalopoda; order Myopsida; family Loliginidae; genus Sepioteuthis; species Sepioteuthis lessoniana. The sequence continues at coordinate 41,231,630 of OY757938.1, forward strand.
ACTCACACATACACAGAATTACACACACACACACACACACACATGTATTATTATTATTATTATTCACTCATTAGAGCTTTTCACATCAGCGTTAGCCGATGGTTTTCACTGGAGTCTGAGTGACAACAAGTCTCCTCAAGCCTCCAGGACTCTTCTTAGTATTCTGGCCGTTTTCAATAATGCTGTCGTTTAGATGGTGTCCACTCGTCCGCCAACTTCCAAGTCCTCTAGTCCCTTTAGTAATCCTTTAGTTACTGTTCCAAACGTACCAATTACAATTGGTATAATTGTCACCTGCATGTTCCACAGTTTTTTCGATTCCCTAGCAAGGTCGAAGTACTTATCCTTCTTTTCACATTCTTTCAGTTTTATTCTGTGGTCAGCTGGGACAGCAAATCAACTATTTTGCAAGTTCTCTTTTTTTTATTATTAAGTCTGGTTTCTGGCCGGGATTAGGTGATCCGTTTGTATGTTAAAATCCCATAGGAGTAATTATTATTATTATTATTGTCAATATTATTATAGCTGTTTTTATTCTCTTTTGAGGGATTTCACACCAACGTTAGCTGATTAATTTTCAGTAGAGTCTTAGAGACAGCAGCTCTCTTCAAGTCTCAAGAACTCTTCTCAATAATGAACCTTTGCCACTCGTCCTCTTATTTCCAAATCCTAGAGTCATAGTACCTGACCTTTGGCAGCTTTACCGAGCACACCAGTTAAAACTAGTATCATCGTCACTGGTGTTTCACATACGTTAGTGTTCTCTAGCAAGGTCTAATAACTTATCTCTCGTCTCAATTTCTTTTACTTTCATCCTGTGGTCAACTAGAACGGCAGGTTTCCTTTCCTTAGCCAGTTCCAGGTTTTCTGGTGTGAGATGTTGTTTATTCGTCGTTTAAAGCGGCCATAGAGTTGTTTTTTCTCCCATTTTTGTTTCCTAGTTGTTGTCATTCTATCTATCGTCTATCGTGTTGTCCGTATTACTTCTGATGGCTGTAATCAGTCCTCGTTCGTATTTTTCTATATAGTCTTCGAGCCGTTGTATCGATGCGCCAACGCTGTCTTCGATGCTGACAAGTCCTCCTCCTCCCTCTTTTCTAAATACATATTGTCTGTCAACGTGGTCTCGGGGATGTAATGTCTTTTGCATAGTCATTAGTTTTCTTGTCCTTTGATCCATTTGTTTAAGTTCATCTCTGGTCCACTTGTGAAAGGCTCCCGAATATCTAACCTGGGGCACAGCCCACGTATTTATTCCTTTGATGAGATTTCTGCTGGGATCTTTTATCTCGAGTAGTTTTCTAGTTCTCCTGAAATATTCTTTTCAAATCTTGTCTTTCATTTCAACTTGTTTGCTGATACCCAAGATACCCATGTTTTTGTAGGTTTCATTTTCTCCGAGCATTTTAATTTTATCTTGATTTGGTAGTTCGAATCCGTCAGTCATATGTCGTTTGCCACTTTTCATGACGAGCATGGCACATTTTTCTATGCCAAATTCCATTCCTATGTTCTGATTGTATATTCTAACGGCGTGTATGAGAGTTTCCAGTTCTTTTTCATTTTTTGCAAATAGTTTAATGTCATCAATATACATTAGGTGATTGATCTTCTCGTGCGATCTATTAAGTTTGTATCCGACTGTGCATTTTCTGAGTATGTGGTGAAGTGGCATCCATGGCTATTATTATTATTATTGAAATATAAAAAAAACTCATTCTAACCGTCAGTTTCACATTACAAGATCATCCAGCAATAATGTAAGTATTTCTATTTTGATATCATTGTATCTTTTAACACTTTGTGTTTAAAATTAGTATTTAATAAACAAAGACTTTTCACTCTCATGGAAAATATAGATAGATAGATAGATAGATTGATAGATAGATAGATAGATATTGTTGCGTTTTGGTTAGTGAACGCTTTTAATATTAAATAAAGGACAAACCACGATATGAGAAGAAATAGAGATATATTCTCAGGAAAATGTATATACAATAGAGAGACTATTATTAGACAAGAACATAGGATTAGTGAATACAGAATAAAGATAGAGTCCAACGATAGTATTGGCTTCCGTTATTATGGTAGCAAGTAAGGTGGTCTAGTGCGATCTCCAGTCTCCAACGCTCAAATACTATTCCTATAAGTAGCTGCTCTTCACCTTCTAGTCTGCCCTGGTATTAGTAGCTACTGCTATATATGGTAGATGGACTAGTTCATTGTGTGGAAAAAGATGGGTGATACCCAACAGATATATGTACATACACACATACATTATATATATGCATACAATATTTATTTATTTATTTATTTATTTAATGTTGAAATGTACGTTGATGAAAAAACACAAGGTCATCAGAGAATGATTTTATCTATATAATTGTTTGCTAATGTCAAACGTTTCGGTTTTTCTTACCTTCATAAAGACGTGTGAGGTTTTAAAGTCGGCAAATAATTTGATGAATAAAATCATCCTCTAAAGAACTTGTTATCTTCTTCACTTTTTCATACTGTCGGATTTATTTCCAGTATTTCACAGAGAGATCTATATCTATATCTATGTATTCTATGCCCCGCAGACAGGATGATCTCTTGATAAGACACACCAATTCATACAACTCAGAGAGAAACAGATCATATATATATATATATATATATATATTTGTTTAGAAACAAGAAATTTAGAAATAGTATTCATTCCCATTAATAGATCTATTTCGCTTATCTAAGCCCGTCCAATGGAATTCAGTTTGAGTTTGGCTACTTTTTTTCGTAAAAACGACGGCGATATATTTCCCGTTATATCGTGTTGTGATCTATTTTACTAAAAAAAACAACGGCTTCGAATTTTTTCTTTTTACTCACAGTTTTTGTCGTTATTAATTTATTTTATTCCATATAAGTAACCTGATTTCAGGTTTATGAGTATTATTTAAAATCTATATAGTGTTTTTATAATTTTAGTTTAATTGGAAAACTTTTTTTTATAATTTCGAATAAATATTTTTGAAATATATTAGTAATTTTTCAAACATATTAAATGGTTTACTTGTTTCTAAGAACTATTCAACTCTCTTAATATTTAGATTTAATTTTATTGATTTTGAGGCTCTATTCAACGTTTTTTATCATTTGTTTTAGTTTTGTACATAGAAATTATTTTTACTAAATTATCACTTTAAATTATTGTAATTTTATTATTTAAGGAAAGAAGTTTTTAATTATATTATTATAAAGACTTAGTATTTAGCTAAAGTGTTAGAGAATTAAACAGATGATGATCTTTGTTTAGATATATAAACTATACTTATTTTTACTTATCTATATCTATATTATAAAATTATTATAAATTGCTTAAACATGATTTGAATATGAAAATTATCTGATATCATATATATATATTGGTCTAGTGGTAGAGTGTTCGCCAATGGTCAGGGAGACCAGCGTTCAATCCCAGGTCGCGTCATACCAAAGACTTTAAAAATGGTACTTGATACTGCCTTGCTTAACACTCAGCAATATAAGGTACATATCAAAGGAGTAGCGCCTTCCCTTAAATCTCGGTGTAGTAGCCTTTGAAAAGAGAGCCTTCTGGTCGCCCCCCGACTACGGTTGCCATCTTTATTTTTACTTTATATATATATATATATATATATATATATATATATATATATGGTTGTTGGTCCAAAGAAAGAATTCAAACCTAAGTTAAATAAAACATGAACCGAACAAAAACACAAACGGAAATAAACATATATATATATATATAAAATATATAATTGCGGAATGATTTTTTTATATCATCATTTTTCGTTGGTTATATCTAATTATTCGGTTTGTTTAGGCTTAGAACTTTTCGGCTCTTAATGCAGGTGTTCACGCTCGTGCGCGGAGGATGTGACAATCACAAACGTCATAATAAAAACCCCAGATGGTATAGGGACTGGGGTGTGAATGACGTCATGTCCGGAAGCGATGGCCGCGGAATTTTGGTGATTTTTGAAAAAAGATGTTATTTGAGATTTGACCCTGGGCGAGGGCAGTCCAGCTGAGGGCTACGGGATGCGCAGCACGTTTGTTGTGTCAATTAGTGGAGACTGGACTCTGGGCCGGGCAGTTCAGCTGGGGAGTTGACTGACGAATGATGTAGGAACTGTCAGCATAGTAAAAATGGTGTCTCTCTCTCCTCGTGTCGAAAAACTAATAGTCAAAAAAATTTAATAAACGTTTCGTACCTGAACTAAAAAAAGTCGTCAGTGTTTCGGGATTTCTATGCATATGAACATTTTACATATTCATGCATCTGGCTATGCTACATAAGAATATTTGGTGCCTGAGGCCAGTTCATGCCTTCCATGGCATGGTTTCGAATCTGGGTCTACACGATCGAAGAAGCGGCCAAGAATCATGGGAATCAATTTCGGACGACTAGTGTCCAGGTGAGAGGAGGAGACAGAGAAAACGCAAAATGAACATTTAAAAAAAATATATCGACACATGGCCCCCAGAACGAAAGAACCAACGGAAAGAAATAAGCTCAACTCCAAAGACAAGAAAAAATGCGGCACCCCAAGAGCAGGAAAAAGAACAAAAAAATGTCGACACAAGGCCCAGAACGAAAGAAACAACGGAAAGAAATAAGCTCAACTCCAAAGACAAGAAAAAATGCGGCACCCCAAGAGCAGGAAAAAGAACAAAAAAAATGTCGACACAAGGCCCAGAACGAAAGAAACAACGGAAAGAAATAAGCTCAACTCCAAAGACAAGAAAAAATACGGCACCCCAAGAGCAGGAAAAAGAACAAAAAAATGTCGACACAAGGCCCAGAACGAAAGAAACAACGGAAAGAAAAAAGTTCAACTCCAAAGACAAGAAAAAATGCGGCACCCCAAGAGCAGGAAAAAGAACAAAAAAATGTCGACACAAGGCCCAGAACGAAAGAAACAACGGAAAGAAAAATGCTCAACTCCAAAGACAAGAAAAAATACGGCACCCCAAGAGCAGGAAAAAGAAGAAAAAAAAGTCCTCACAAGGCCCACAGAACGAAAGAAACAACGGAAGAAAAAAGCTCAACTCTAAAGACAAAAAAAATGCGGCACCCCAAGCGCAGAAAAAAGAACAAAAAAATGTCGACACAAGGCCCACAGAACGAAGCAGACAACGAAAAAAAAAAAAAAAACTCAACTCCAGAGACAAGCAACAAGTTAGAAAAGAAATAGAATGTCAACACAAGCCGCAGAACGAAGAAGAAAAAAATGTTCGACACAAGGCCCGACATGAAGAAGAAAAAAAATTTGAACCAAATAAATCAAGAAGGCATGAAAAGAAAAAAAAAGAAACAAAAGGTACTTGCTCATTGTATAAGTTTTATATCTTCTCTGTCATATTTAGGTTCGTGAAAAAAAGTTAAATTGATTATATTAATGTAAAAAAATGAGTATTAATAACAAGTGGGAAGTAAAATGAGTCTTGTTGGCTTATATGTTCATGTTATTTGGCCTTTCTAAAAGATAAAATTGGAAATATCTTTTTAAAAAACCGATTGACGCCTAAGCATAGCAAAATGACAATGACTACTACATGTAATTTTGAATCGTAGTGAGGGAGAGAGAAAGAAAGAGAGTAAGAGGGAAACATACAAACAAGTTGCTGTGAAGAGAAAAGAAGGAAAGATGGTCCATGCGTTAGAATGATTGACGGGTGATAGTAAACACATTTTTTATGAATGAAATTTTTTAGTAACTTGTGGATGCTTTCCTAGCGCATAGTAATTGGAAATTAGGATTTTAATCCGAGATCTGGGAGGATTTCGGGGCATCAGTGATGTTGTCTGGAGAATGTGCATATCCGTAGTTAAGGCTGTGGGGTGGGTTTCGATGTTTGTAAAAGTTGTGAAAATTGGAAGTGTTTTGAGGAGTCTCCCAAGTATGGGATCGATTTTGGGTACTGGTAGAAGCATACCAGGTTTTGTGAAGGTTTGTTGATACCCAATACATTCGGGGGCACGGATGAATGCCCCGGATCTTTGTGTGGTCCGATATCAACCGGAATTGTCTCGCATGATCTCGCCATTGGGGCAGAGCAACTAAGAGGCAAATATTTTTTTGTGTCTGACGAGGCAGATGGATATTTTGTGAATTCCTCCCACCTTGTATTGGGGTTTGAGAGTTTATTGAAGAGGATATTCAGAAACAGGGGTTTGGAGACTAGATAATTAAGTATATGTGCAAAATCTTGAGGATCTTGTAAACGTCCGAAAATCTCTGGACTCGGTTTTTGAATTGTTCTTGAGGAAGAAATATAATTGATCAAATAGATTGATAAATAAAGTACCTCGTTACGCTTAATGGAAAATGTACAGGGGTACGGAAAATGGCGGCCTGAGTTATTGAAAAAATATATATTAATTAATGATAGAGATTACTAGAGAAGCAGATATAAGGTTAGAAGTAATGAGTTACGGACGTAGTACAAAGGAGAAAGAGAAAAAGACAGATAATAAGCAACTGATCTGGAAAGAAAGAAAAAGAAAAAACAAAATAAAGACAAAGAATAAATAAACATGCCAATTCATGAAGAAAGATCAAAAGAAAAGAAGAACCAGAAAATGTTTAAAAAGAAATGGAAAAAAAGAAAATGAAAGACGATAAGAACACTTTTTTGTTTTTACTGACTTTGAGTTTTAGGACTGTTGCATGTTTTATTGTCGTGTTTTTTATATTTGATAGTTACAATTGTTTTACTGTAATTTTGTTAATCAAGTCGACATGAGAAAGAGCGGTACATTAGTTTGAAAAAAATGATTTGTTATCTTCTATAACAAATGATGTTATTTTGTGCGGAGGAAAGGTATGTTATATAATTGCAGAATGATTTTTGTTATACTATCATTTTTCGTTGGTTATATCTTATCATTCGGTTTGGTTAGGCTTTGAATTGTTCGGCTCTTAGCACGCGGAGGATGTGACAATCACAAATGTCATAATAAAAACCCCAGATGGGAAATTAGACTGGGGTGTGAATGACATCATGCCCGGAAGCGAGAGGCTGGGAATTTTGGTGATTTTTGAAAAAAGACGTCAGTTGAGATTTGAACCTGGGCGAGGGTAGTCCAGCTGAGGGTAACGGGATGCGTGGCACATTAGTTGGGGTCAGTTAGTTGAAGTTCGTGTTGCAGTTCGAGGCAATGAGAACCAGCTCCTAGCAGAGGGTTTGGGCCGACACCTGGTTGAGCAGCCCAGCAGAATGAGAAAGCGGTGCTCCTGAAGACAGAGGAACTTGGGTCAATATGTTGCTGTCTGTTCAGTCTCCAACTCACCTCTTACACGCAACCCTTTCGCAACCCTTTCGAATAAAGTGTGAGAGGTATATTTTTCTAAAGAAGCATGTTCGTTCGTCATTATTATTGATTATGTTTCCGCATATATATGTATACGTATAGTTGTATCACAGCTATACAACATATTCATATTTTGGTTATGCTACATATATACATACATATATATATATATATATATATATATATATATATATATATATATATATACAGAAAAAATCATAAGTAATCATAAACCATTCAAACTACAAACCCTAGTAAATTAAAATCCTATTGAATACCCATTAACTAGACCTTATGCCAGATAAGTTCTCAGATGAAAGAAAAAAGCTGAAAACACACAGACACACAGACATGTGAATACATATACAAAAAAAAGGAGAAAGAACTACCAGTAAATTTAAAACCACAAATCTCCCCAAGACACACAGTCACAAACACAGAGAAAGAGAAAAAATGTTTGTGAAACCCAAAACCACTCCAACGCCAACACACACATACACACAACTAGAAAGATATCAAATATCAAAGACAGGTAAAGCAGACCAAAATAAATACACTCCAGGAAAGAGGGAGAATGACCCCTATATAAACCCGCCTGACCAACCAAAAGTTATTTAAACTGGAAAAAAAGAGTGAGTTCAAGTCTCATTGAGTACCCCATTAACAAGGCCTTGTGCCACATATGTTCTCAGACGAAAGCAATAAGCTGGAAACATACATATATATATAACACGTATGTAAGAATAAAATAAATAAATTCAAAAAATACAAATCTCTTCGTGGACCTTATTATTTTAAAATAATATATATATATATATATATATATATATATATATAATGTGTTTCTGCTTGAGTTGTGAGTGGATTGCTGTGTTCTCTTATCAAGATATCTCGCTGTCTGTGGGTGGATAGCATATGCTGACAACATGCCTAACAGAGGAGTAAGGTACAAAAAATGCTGTCTTGTGAATGGTACTGAATTTTCCCTGATGGTGAGGCAATAAATCCTGACCTCTTTGGAGTTTGCAGCTACCTAAAAACTCAAGAGAATGGGGAGTAATGTTGATTTTTACTTGAGTTTTCCTTTTCCAATATTGGTTGCCGCACTAAGACTAAATAGCCAAGCTAACCGGCTATTTTCCTATTCCTGACAAGAGAATAGACGGATTCATGCCTTCGCCAAGGATATCTTTGCGAAAAGTGAAAACCAAACAAACCTCACCAAGGTCGCAGAATCCATTTCCTAAGACGATAAATGTTTCGCCACACTACATCCATATAAACAAACATATATACATTAATTTTTCTCATCCTTCCTACGCCTGCTTCCGCGCTATGATGTCATTAATTGCGTTATGCATTGGGAATATACATTATATAATACTTATTTTCTCCGTCCATCTTATTCTTGAGTTTTATCAGCTTGTGGATTTGATGTTTTATAAAGCTGACAGTATTTCTTGAAGATGGGTAAAATCCTCCCCACCAAAAATAAATAAATAAATAAATGAATATGGAATGCCCTAGATGTGATCCTAAACTGCATCTGATGGTAAGTCACTAATTCTGGTGAAATTGGGATGGGAAAATACCACTTTATTGTTATTGTTCCCGAGTCCATTCTGACCCGCTGACCAATTCGGCTCCCATAAAAAGGGTTAAACAGATTTATTAAAAATAATGTCAATTGGATAGGATCGTGTGTCAAAAACAACACTTATACAAAAAATGTCAAAATAAACATATAACGAACGTGATTCCCTAAGCAGTTAGTATAAAATTACCCTGGAGGGGTTGACATGCCGTTAAAATCAATCTGTCATATGATACTTGAAACTGCTAGACATGAAACCAACATTAAAGGGGTAAAATATTAATTTCTTTCGAGTGGTATGGTGCTCTGCTAACCATCATTTGAGCACTTACTTGATTTAAGAAAAAAGATTTTTAACCGATTTTTTAGGTTGATATATATATATATATATATATATATATATATATATATATATATATATATATATATGCATGCGTCTACTTATCCATCCATCTACCTATCTAAGATCGTATTGCACATGACGCCAACCTTTTCTCTACTGACGTTATTTAAACAGCGTCACTGTAAAGAAAACAAACAAGTCTTGCATCTTCCACAACTCGAAGCATCGTCGTTGCTGTGGAGGTCCCCATTGGAAAGACTGTAATACGTACTGAATGCAACATCTGTTCCTCTTTCATGTTTTTCCTTCTTCTTCTTCTTCTTCTTCTTCTTCTTCTTCTTCTTCTTCTTCTTTCCCTTGGTACAAAGCTGTGGGGGCGCAAGATACTCGGGCAGATGTGAGGGAGAGCTATAACAAGGTAGATTACCTTATCTACAATGCCAGGTTCTTGCACAACCTCCAACACTTTGGTATACTTGCCTTTTTTTTTGCAGTAAACAAATCCGAAGCCACGTCAGTATTGTTTATTTATCTGCCCTAGAACACGAAGTCACGTCGTCAGGGCTGGCAATTCCACTGTACCTCCTTACTATACAACTAACAAGGGAGCATTTCTTGATAGTTTTTCTGTTATAGAACATCACCAATACAGCAGGCTTTGATTCACACGGAGATCAGAAGGTTTTGTCTAGTAGGATCTTATGAATACGAAAGATTTTAATGTTCTTTTTTTATATCTTTGCGTAGGAGACCTCCAGAAGATTAATGGTTTACAAGCTAGATCATTAGATCATTGTCACTGAGTTGGATACTCACTGGGTGTCATTTACTTTTTGCTTTGTGTCGCAAGTAAGTCTAGATCAGTAAATACATTAATTTACTGGGTAAACATAGTAAGTTGTGGGCGTGCTCGTAGTGTAATGGTTAAATTATAGGACAGCGGAATCGTAGTAAGCGAGTTCGAACTCCATTCGCAGCACTGCCATTCTTCTGAAAAGATATATTTGGTATTAGACTACCAAAGAAGGTTAATATTCCATTAAACAACAAAACCTATTAAATTACTCCCAATATAAATCACGAGATTTCATTTTAATACTGTAATTTGCAGCATACAAGTCGACTTTATAAACCTGAAAACATCTCTACAAAACTGGGGTCGACTTATACAACATAAATATAAAATTCAAACCTTTACCACTGAGTATTTGGTTGTTTGGGTTCTATGGCATATCACCCTTTGTAGGTTATTTAATGCCAAATCCATTTTTATACAAATAATCAGTTCAATTTCAAACAATTCAGTTTAGCATGAGTAGTTTTTCAATGTTTTGTCAGTAACATTTCTTTTTCAAGGTATTCAGTTTAGTCAAACAGTTTTAATTCAAACAATTGAGTTTAGTATAAGTATAGTTTTTGTTCACATACAGTTTAATGTCAAAACATTTATATTTATATCAGATTAGCATAGATTAGCAGTTTACATGTCAAAACAGTTCTCTTTCAAGCAATTCAGTTGGGCGTAAATATGCACTTTAAATATCAAAACAGTTCTATTTCAAATATTTCAATATGGTATTGGTACGCAGTTTAGGTTTATCTGACTCATAGGTAGGACTCTATCAGGTGCTTCTACTCCAGGCTAGAGTGGACCTGGGAGTGATGGCAATGACAGGGTGCTACAACTATGCCCCTCCACTCTCTTCACATGCTTTTAAATAGAAAAACACAGGAAACAGTCTCTGTCATGAAGAAGTTTGTGAAGATGAAATAAAGCCCGTACAAAATATCACACAGCAAAATCTGAGTTAGGTGTGTGATTTATTCAACTTTCCAAACACACACACACACACACACACATATATATATATATATATATATATATATATATATATATATATATATATATCACAGACTATTCAAATAAGATTGGCAAGTTATGCTGAACACTGCGGGAGAAGTTGGGTCTAGTTTTAGCCGCAAACTGGCATACGTGCCCGGACCCACATTTGGGTTCGTGAAACTGCTTGCCTCATCAAGCTCACATTGCACTAAGTAAGCCGATGAGCAGCACAGACAAGCAAGGTTCGAGTCTCGATTCGTTCCCGACCTCCCCTCCCCTTTATCCCCACCTTAATCGGCCTTCGGGCTTTTGACCTTGTGTCAAGTCGTGTCTGGTGGGAGGCAGCGACAAATATCGGGAGAAGTTGGGACGAACTCATACCTAACGTTCTCTTATTGACTCTTTTACATTGAATTACATATATCAGCTCTGTCCGGACACAGGATGCTGGTTAGAGAACTTGCCGGGAGCGATAGATGATTAGGGTGGTTCTCGAAAAAGAGCCAGTGAACTTCGTGCTGTGAGTTTGACTTGATGATATATATATATATATATATATATATATATATTGAATAAGCATACATAACATATGAGTAAGACGTGATGGGAGTAGGTGAGTGTGTATGGGTTTATAAAAAAAAAACAAGATTCGGTGGTTGGAGGTAAAATTGCTTTTTGTCTGTTAAGCTGCTTGCCACTGTAAACAATTCAATAGGCTTGATGTATCGAGAGGCAAGGAAAAAGTGTTTAAGAGTAGATTACATCATGAACACGTGTGCTTACCACAACGTAAACATGATGTGAGACTTCTTTCATTAAAAGTAGAGACTGAACACCGTACGTTTGTTATTATCACCATTACTCTCTCCATTCCTGCTCCTAGCTCTCTCTCTCTCTCTCTCTCTCTCTAGCTCTCTCTCTCTCTCTCTCTCTCTCTGCCTCTCTCTCTCACACACATACACACACATACGCACACACACACAAACACATGCATGCACATACATTTTACTGAGGCATATACGAAAGAACATACACACACGTACATATATATATAGAGAGAGAAAGAGAGAGATGAACAGACACGCACGTTTGCTTACACACACACACACACACACACACACATATATATATATATATATATATATATGAAGTGAGAGTCAGACAGAGACAGAGACACAAAGATGGAGAGAAGAGATAATGCAAATAGGAATATTTCTTTTTAGTTATTTATCTTTTAATACTTTTCAATTGGTTTCAACCTTATGTCAGTGTCAAGAAAAACATTTTTGTGAAGAATAGTTTTTTTGAAGATTTTAAAATTTTGCGGTGTTGATATGAAGCGATGAAAAATGAAATGGCGACATAACGTATCGAATTTGTACAATGAAAGTTAATTTTGTGCTATAGAAGTATCTTCAATAACCATTATATAATCTCTACTATCGTAGACATCTGGGACTGAATTCTTCATTTTGAAGATATATATATATATATATATATATATATATATATATATATATATATATATATATATATATATATAAGAGGTTTATAGTTCCTATCTCACTTGGTAAGTTAATGGAGGACCGAATGTTGCAGTATTGTAGAATTGTGCTCAATATCACTGATTGAACACACACATATATATATATATATATATATATATATATATATATATCATATTACATGGTTGCGTCTGTGACTCTGGGATTCATGCAATCAGCAATTGTTAGACAGAGTAAAGGTTTTTCAAAAAACCGTTTAATATGGTTAATTTTTGAAAAAAAAGTGCCCTACTATTTACCCATAGCTGGAGGGAGAATAATTGGATTCATACCTTCCCTAAGGGTATTAAATGAAATTAGTGAAATGCAATCAGTCCAGGATTTGAACTCGTGTCGCCGTGTCCATTTCCTGCGACGATAACCATTGCACCACGGGTACCTCCAAAACAGTTCCCAAGTTATGCTTCGTGTAATGTGTCTTTCAGTTTCCAAATGTATCCTCCAATTACACAGGTTGTTATATTCTGTTGTGTTTTTGTTGTTTTCTATTTTTGTTTGTGTGTGTGTGTGTGTGTGTGTGTGTGTGTTTTATAGTTTAGGTCATGTTTTTTGTGCAACAGTAGCTGATTTTTAAGTTGTTTTAGCTGAACATTTTGGCCAAGACATTATCTTTGGGTAAGCGTTTTTCCATTAGTTTTATTAAATGTTTGCTGATATTAGTTTAACGTTTTTTCTAAAAGGTGTGTTGAACCAGATTATGTTCGTCTTTCTGTTTTTGGTTTGGATTTTGGTGATGTGTATTCTTTTTTTAGTGCATTTTTAAATATGTTCTTTTTAGTGAATATGTCACATAGGTGTTTTTCCTGTTAAATATGTCAATGTTAGATGAGTTGTCTGATAGATATGGTTATTGGTATCAGTTTGAATTATTCAGGGTGGGTGGTTTGAGGAGGTTTGTATATAAATAGGTGTGTCGTTTTCTTTTTTGAAAGGTTCGAATATTTCTTTTTCTAAGTTTAGTGTTACGTCTAGGAAGTTTGTTATTTTTAAATTGGATTAATGGTGATTTTGAATCCTTGTAGTGTCAAGGAATTTGTTATTTTTTCTTGTATTTGTCTAGTTTGGGATTATTCGGTTCTTTTATGATGAATAAAGCATGTAAAAAGTCATCTGATGAGACGCAGAGTATAGTAATATTCTCCACCGAAATAAATCTATAATGACAATTTAACCAGATTTGAGTTCCCATCTGATTACACAATATATATGGATAAATTGTAAATTTTGGCTGCTGTGGATGTAAGCGTTATGCCTTGGTAGTTCTTGGCTAATCCGAGGTCACCCTAGTTAAAGTACGTTCACTAGATGGAGATACAATACTTCGACATTGTAGCAGGAGTACTACAAGGAGACACATCAGCCCCATACCTCTTTATCATCTGTCTAGATTACGTGCTTAGAACATCGATTGATAAAATCAGAGAAAACGGCTTCGAAGCTGACAAAGAGAAGAATCAGAAGGCACCCTGCAAAAACAATTACCGACGCCGACTAGCGATACTGGCAAATACACACAAGCAAGCCGAAACACTACTGCATAGTTTGGAACGAGTCGCCGCAGGCATTGGCTTCCATGTCAATGCACACAAAACGGAATATATGGGCTAAAATCAAACAGGCAACATCACCACACTAGACGGAACCCCTCTGAAACTAGTTGACAAATTCACCTACCTAGAAAGCAGCGTCTCATCAACCAAAAAGGACATTGATACGCAGCTAACGAAGGCATAGACAGCTATCGATAGGCTATCGATTATATGGAAATCAGACCTGACTGATAAAATGAAACGTAGTTTCTTCCAGGCAGCGGTGGTATCGATAGTGCTGTATGGATGCACTATTTGGACGCTAACTAAACGGCTGAAGAAACTAGACGGCAACTACACAAGAATGTTGGCGGCAACACCCCACAAAGCATCAACTATACGGCCACCTACCTCCCATCACGAAAACTATCCAAGTTAGACGAACCAGACATGCAGGACACTGCTGGAGAAGCAGGGACGAGCTCATAAATGATGTACTCCTATGGACCCCTACATATGGCCGGGCAAAAACAGGACAACCAGCTCGAACATACATTCAGCAGCAATGTGAGGATACGAGATGTAGCCCTGATGATCTACCGGAGGCGATGAACGATAGGGAGAAGTGGCGAGAGAGGGTCAGGGATATCCGTGCTAGCGGTACGACATGATAATGAGGATGATGATGATGATATATATAAAGAAAAATACAGAGGTAATGTACAAAAGTCCTAAGACAAATAGGAATATTTCATTATGATAAATTATTCTTACACTTATTTTAACTAGTTTAAACATTTGTTCAACGTCCGAATAAAAACAGTTTGTGGCAGAGAGGATTTTGGAGCTTTTAAAAATAGTTTTTAACAGAGTTAATATGTCAAAAAAGACTGGTTTGGTTTTTTTCACAATGACATATAAACCTTGGTGGGTTATTTATCACCAACACTCTCCTTGTTGAGGAACAGTAACGATACTACTTAACCCATTGCTGGTAATATACGAGGGTCCATACTTTTTCCAAGGGTATTAATCTAAATGTAAACGTAGTACTTGTCTTTAATTGGAAGAATTTTGAGATGAGGCTTCTTAATCTGAGAATTAATTTTTATTTATTGCGGACTTTTTGTCCTCATCTTTGTAGGGTTTTTTTGTGTGTTGTTTCTTGTTTTCACTACATTTCGGCCAAATTTCACCTCTGGCCTTCTTCAGGTGATTTACCGCGACCTCGGATAGGAATGTTGATTCTTCTAACCGTATCCCCAGTAATTACTGCCTTCCATAGTTGTTGTCTATCGCACCACGTTTTTGACCAAGTAAACCTCTGGTCGGTTTGGATAGGATTTAAAACCGCTATCTTCTGACAATGCTCACCTGGAACCGTAAAGACTCAACGCCTCCATCCGAAGGGCGATCAAGGATGGATTTTTTGGTCTTATAAATCTTATCGCACCATGTTTTTGACCAAAAACGTGGTGCGATAGACAACTATGGAAGGTAGTAATTACTGGGGAAACGGTTACAAGACTCAGCATTCCTATCCGAGGTCGCGGTAAATCACCCGAAGAAGGCCCGAGGTGAAATTTGGCCGAAACGTAGTGAAAAGAAGAAACAACCCCCCAAAAAACCTACCAAGATGAGGACAAAAAGTCCGCAATAAATTGAAAAAAATTAATTCTCGTAAACGTAGTAGTATCACTGATGTCCCCTCCCCCGCCAAAAAAATAAGCGATGACAAAGGAACTACTAACGTAGCATATCGATTTATTAAAAGAAGTGATTTTCACAAATTTTCATTATCTCAGCTATTAAGAACATCTGTAAGACGACCAAACTCGAGACTTAGGTATTTATGAAAAGTGTCCACTGCAGTTTGTTATCGAGAAAGCGACAAATCACGACATAAATGAGTTCTGCCTCGTAAAAATGTTATTTAGCAAATATCTGATTAAAAATCATATACATTAATTAAATTACCAGAAAATTCAGCAGACACCAACGTGTGACATATGGAACACAGCTGTTTCGACCTTATTAGGTCTCATCAGTTGTGCATACTATAATCTTCACCACCAGAGATCGAACCAGCAACCCCAGAATGTAGAAACCAAACTGCAACCAACTGGACACCAATTCATGCCACACGTAACTGATGCCAAATTAACTAATCATGGTAATATTTTAATATATCAATTCCTCTCTGTCTGTCTCTCTCTCTATATATATATATACATATCAGGAATTGGCATTAAATAATCTACAGTGGTTGATACGCTATAAAACCTAAACAACCAACTAACCTATATATCCGTTTAAAAATTATTCATATTCAGTGGGACCGGGCTCGAAATCATCTCGACGAAAAAACAACACAAAAAAAGTAAAGAAGAACCTACAATGAACTCGATTCCCTAACCTCAAGGCAAGATAAACCAGATGTGTTAACATGATGTTAAAATCGATCAGTCATACAAGAATAAAATTTCCTCAGCTAAGTTGTCATATTCTTAAAATAAATCAGAGCATGAAATAAACCCAAACGGGTTGACGAACCGTTAAAACTAGGCAATAAATTTTCGTAGACAATCTTTTAAAAGTGTTTTTTTTTGTGAGAGGAACTGATCCATCTCTTCTCCTTCTCAGCTTTTTGTAAATTGTAATCAGTAGGGTTAACTAAGTTCTTTCGCCTTGGGGATGGAAAAACTTTAAATTCAAACCAGCTTTCATCTACTTAAAATTGACCTTGTTTTTCATCCTGCCCATGGCGAAACTAACAGAGGTGTTCATGGCGTAAAGGCTATCATTGTAGGAAATGAGCTGGGCGACCCAATTGGATGATCTGAACTAGGATGTTTGCTTTGACATAGGGATATGCCCGAGAGAATGGTGTGAATTAAACTATTCTCCTTCCAGCTAACCCTAAATAGCGATGTTCTTTAACCATGGGGCGACAATCAGTCTGAGAGAAAGAGAAATTCTGAATTCAAACCAGATGTACGTTTCTAGAAGAGTAAATAAGAAAAGTTCGTAAGAAAATATGCTCGATGCCATCGTAGCAGATCAGATAAAAAAAAGAAATTAAAAAATGTTATAACCCAGAACATTAGAAGTACGTTATTTTAGATTTTATATAAAGTTCACGATCAACAAACAGAAATATCCATCCAATGATTGTTCACACTACATAAAATTTTTAGACTATATATATATATATATATATATATATATATATATATATCATCATATCGCGCTGGTAGCACAGATATCCCTGACCCTCTCTCGCCACTCCTCCCTATCGTTCATCGCCCTAAGTTGGTCTTCAGGACAACATCCCGTATCCTCAAATAGCAGCTGAATGTATGTTCGTGCTGGTCGTCCTGCTTTTGCACGGCCATGTGTGGGGGTCCATTGTTTTAGGTCCAAAGAGAGAAAGAAATATTCTAAAATGAGTAGATCCCCGAAGATAGTTGTATTTTTTAGAGTTTTTTATTTATTTATTTCGTTCTTACATACGTGTATGTTTCCAGCAAGTTGCATTTGTCACCGAACATTCATGACAAAGACCTTGTAAATGGAATATTCAATGAGATGCATTGTTTGCAGTTGGAATTGTTTTCAGTTGGTTATGGGTTTATATAGAGGTCATTCTCTCTTTTTCTTAGAACGTGTTTACCTTAGCCTGCTTTATCCTTATTTGGTTAATGATATTTGATATGTTTTTGTCATTGTGTTGTGTATGTGTGTGTGTAAGAAACCCTACACATAAATCATAAAAAAACACAAATCTCTTCGTGGACCAACTCAATTATATATATATATATATATATATATATATATATATATATATATATATATATACTCCAAACATGAGGATATGACTCTTGGTTAATTTTTTAGAGTTTAACAGGTTTGGATTCTGAGGTTTCCTTCTCCAAGGCCGGTTACCACATTAGAGAGCCCAATCTGCCCAACTATTTACCCATAGCTGGAGGGAGAATAGTCATATTCATACCTTTCCTAAAGATATTCATGCTATGTGAAATGCAAGCTGCCTGGACTAGGATTTGAACTAAGGTCAACGTACCCATTTCTTACGACGACACGAACGCCTCCTCATATGACTCTTGGCTTAGTAGGTATAATATTAAGTATGCTATTGCCTCCCGCATTTTTTAACTCAATTTCTTATATTCAGTAAGAATTCTTCCGTTCTCTGCCTTTTTATTACCTTCGCGGATCAACTGAAAATTAAAATGTTGGTTACCCCCTCGACAACCAGCAAAAGAAATAAAAATAGCATTATATTGCTAACAGGTGTTCTCTGACGTAGAATAAAATCCATTATTTAGTCAGCTTCATACTATGAATATACTTTAACTAAGATATTTTATTATTAGATTAAAAGGATTTCAATGTCACTTCAGCTCACATACATACGAGTGCCACAACGCTTGCTTGAAAATAAGGAATACAAATAAACACAACGAGATATATAGATTGAAAGATCAATCGATATAAATGGATAGGATTGAACCATATAAATGTTGAAAGATAGATAAAGGTTTGATTCTTTTGCTTAATGGTATATCAATCAATCTTGGTAGGTTATTTAATGCCAGAACGAAAGTGTAGTTTTTTTGTACAGATATTTGAAATTGTAGTAGACTCTTGAAAATTCACTATGTTATTGCTATACATCTTTTGAGATGACTGACCAATTTCTATGATTTCAAGTTCAAATGAACAGCTACAGCAGGAATTGGAATACACCCTATTAAAGCCTGATTGTCACAGCTGGCGGATTTCAAAAATGCAATCTGGACGTGAGAACATTCTCGAAGAACGATATGCAATAAAATTTGTTTTTAAACTTGGAAAAATGCCACAGAAACGTATGGAATGCTACAGACCGCTTTTGGAGCATCTTGCATGAATCGAGCATCAGTTTCTGAGTGGCATAAGAGATTGAAGGAAGGTAGGGAGTCTGTGAGAGATTATGAGAGGTGTAGGAGGAGTAATGAAGTCAGAACACCAGAGTTGATTGGCCAAATAAAGAATTTCATGGATAAGGACCGTCATGTGTCTATAGAAACAAGTGCACAATTATTCGCGAGGAACTGAAGATGCGGAAGATTTGTGCGAAGTTTGTCCGAAAGGTGGTCAGAGAAGATCAGAAAGACCTTGTCATGATAGCAGGGAGATGGTCGAGCTGATCACTTCAGATCCCGCAGTTCTTGATGCTCTGGTGACCTGCTATAAAAGCTGAATCTACTGCTCTGACACAGAGACCAAGAGACATAGTTCCCAGTGAAAGCATGCTGGTTCTCCCAGACCCAAGAAGGCCAGACAGTGCAAATCCACCCACAAACTTTTGATGATCCCTTTTTTTGACAGAACTGGCATAATCTACATGCATTGGATTTCCACTGGACAGACAGACAACAAGGAATTCTTTGTTGATGTTTTAAGGGAGTTGAGGAAGAGATTCCGTCGGAAGAGGCCAGCACGGGTCAGTGGCATTTCCACCAGGACAATGCACCAGTCCACAACTCCATCCTTGTCACAGACTATTTGACCAAGATGGGCATCAAGACTGTCCCTCACCCTCCCTATAGTCCACACCTTGCTCTCTGTGACTTTTTGTTTATTCCCTAAACTAAAGGAAAAACTGTCTGTCGTTATAAGACAATTGAGGAGATGAAAGAGGCTGTGACGAAGGTCATTGACACACTCACACAAGAGGACTTCCATGAGGCGTTCCAGAATTTGTTGGAACGGTACAACAAGTGCATTGCAGGAGATTACTTCGAAGGGGACTAGAATGTCATGTGTGTACTATCAATAAAAGTGGCCATACGAAATTTAGTCTGGAAACTTATTGAAGGCATCTCATAGATGAAGGGACAGGCAAGATAGATACATAGATAGAAAGAAGAGTAGCAGGTACATGAAATAAGGCGTTTTAAAAGTACAAACATTGTAAAATCCATTTTTTTTTTTCGGGAAGAATATATATATATTCATGTGCATACCAACCCACCTGGTACAGTGTGTAGTGCGTTTGCCAATGGCCCCGGAAACCGGGGTTCAATCTCAAAAACTCAAAAAAGGCACTTGATACTTCCTTGCTTAAGACTCAGGTTTATAACCAACGGATCAAGTGTAAAGTGAAACAAATCAAGGAAAAGAGTAAGGTAATCCCCTCTATTTCAGTGTTGTAGTTAATAAAAAGAGAATCTTCGGGTCACCCTCAACTACAGTGTCCAACTTTGCTCTAATTTATATATGTGCATAAGTATATATATATATATATATATATATATATATATATACTCACGCACACAAACACATATCTATCAATATATATATATATATATATATATATATATATAAAACTTATTTCGTGAGTCAGGAACTAACCAACTACAGTTTCACCTAAACGGCTCATCAGGGTATTTTTTTCTTTTTGTCTGTCACTGTAAGTGGTTTTAGTCAGTATGTTAGTAAATATATATATATATATATATATATATATATATATATATTTCATTAAGAAAAAACAACAAACCAGTCACATTAGGATTATAAATTTATTTCCATCCTGTTATACGTTTTTGAAAAATTCAAAAACACGAAAAAAAATTTAACAGGTCTTCTTCAGATCCTATGGATGAAATAAATCAGTTTTATTTTATCCATAGGACCTGAAGAAGTCCTGTTATATTTTTTATTGTGTTTCGGAATTTTTCAAAAACGCATAAAAGGATGGAAATAATTTTATAATCCTAATGTGACCGGTTTGTTGTTTTTTCTTAATGAAATTATTGCTCTGTAATGTCTGTTAAATTGAGCTTTTTACCAGGAAAATGTAAATGTTCACTCTTGAATAGTTTTCTAGTTCTGATGGAATTACTCCCTACTCCGGTTTAACTGGACCAAATAATACCTATATATATATATATATATAAACTCAAAAGATAATTTCTCACGTACTTATCATTCTTTCTATAAGATTTTTAATGAAAAATGCCAAACTCATTATTGGATAGTGAAATGCACACTATCTTTTTGGTATTTCAAACTCCAGTCGCTGCTTTTATTTTCTCCGATAACAATTGTAACATGATTTCCTTCGTTCGTTTCACCAAGAACAGGATACGACACAAGGTCAATTTTGTAATTAACGTACTCCACCATATGTGAGATGGGATGACCGAAAGTAAGTCTAAAATAATATGATTTAAGTTATGATTTTGTTTCCTCTGATGTGAGCTTGTTGAATTTTCGCGAACATGTTCATATATTTGTTTTCAACATCGTGTATTCTATGTTTTCAGACAAAATGTAGACGATGAAAATTCTTATTATTAGTCACTACGAGCCAATAAAATGTTCAACAAATGCTAATTTACTGGCTACAAATTCAAAAACATCAGTACGTATTATACTCGAGAAATTTTCTCAGAATTTCTAAGTTCAAAGTAGGGAGAGTGTATTATATCTGGGTATGTGTTATATAAAAAATATTTAAGGTAGATTGATTCATAAATGGACAATGATGAAATGTGAATAGATAACACATGACTCGAACCAAAGAAAGTATATATATATATATATAGAGAGAGAGAGAGAGTGACAGAGAGGGTGACAGAGAGAGTGAAGGATAGAGAAACATTGATATTCAAGTAACCAACTAGATGCAGCTACAGATAAAAACACAAACAGATTAAGAGAAAGATTAACAGACAGGTAAATCTACATGAATTTATGGACTCGTGGATCAGGTGTTAAGTTTCGTCGCTGCAATCTGTAGTCACTGGTTCGATCTCCAGTGGTGGAGATCGCAGTATACGCTGCCGATGAGACCTATTAATAGTGTAAATAAAATCTGAAAGCATTTGACTGTTGGTGTTTGATAGCAATTCTTAAAATCGCTTAACTTAAAACAAATAAATCTATTAGTGTTAGATGGCATTTCTTGAAAACATTTCACTGAGTGCAAATAAAAGTGTTAGTGATTGATAGCAATACTTGAAACCATTTTATAGTGTGCATATCAAATTATTAGTGCTGGATAACAATACTTGAAACCATTTCACGGTGTGCAAATAAGAGTGTTAGTTTTGATAAAAATACTTCAAACCATTTAACGATGTACAAATAGAATTATTATCGTTAGATACGAATACTTGAAACTATCTGTGTGCAAACAAAGATTAATATTAAATCGAATTATTAGTGTTAGATAGGAATACTTGAAACCATCTAACCATGTGTAAACAGATGATTAATATTAAATAGAATTATTAGTGTTCGATAGCAATACTGCAAAACATTTAACTGTGTGCAAATATAGTTAATAGTCATAAATAGCAAACATGTAAGTCAGTACAAATAAAACTATTAGTATTAGATGGGAATACTTGAAACCATTTAACTGTGAGCAAATAAAACTATTCATCTTTGATAGTAATTTTAAACCATTTAACTTATGCAAATCAAAATATTAATTTTAAATTGCAATACTTGAAGCCATTTAACTGTGTGCAAAAAATAGCTCTAGCTCGTTGAAACATTATTTTACCGACCTACTATGCTTTTACAAATTATATATATTTAATTTGTATAAACAAGATCTGGCATTAAACAACATACAAGGTTTGGTATGCCATAAAACACAGTTAACCACATAAGTTGTGTAGATCAGTAGGTAGTTGCACATTTTTTTTAAGAAGAAGGATTATATTGTGAATTGTGTTACCATGACCAGAAAACCCGGCGAACACTTACACACGACATACAGAAACACTGGACAGCTATTTCGATTTATTAGGTTTCATCAGTAGTGTATACTGTGATCTCCACCACTGTGTACCATAGCTATGATATGGCTATGCATGAAACGTACATCGAATGTCCATAAAGATAGAACATAGGAATCTCGAAACACAAAAAAACACTTACGACTTCTTTGTTCAGGTACGAAAATTTTTATTACTTTTGAGTTTAAAGGTTTTTCGACATAAGGAGAGAGAGGCACAATCTTTCTATTCTTGCGTTTTCATCTGCACCCCCACCCACCCAACACGTGTGGCACCCACCACAAAGGCTTCGCGAGCAAGCGAACGTCTACCGTCTCGTTCGGTGTCTAGTCTCAACTCAACTAACTTTCTTCAAAATCCCCAAATCCTCCGCGCGCTTCCGGTCATTCGCACTCGCTAGCCCTGTTTCCCATCTCGGGCAATTGTGACATCTCTGAGTGATATGTCCGCTCTGCCCGCGCTCGCGCGTGAACACCTGCGTTAAAGTTGCACCTAAGTAACCCATGCACTGAGCCGAAAGGTTCTCAGCCTAACTAAACCCAAATACATGAACCGAAATCCCTCGGCCGTTATATTACAAGTGGAGATCAAACCAGCGGCCACAGATTACAGAGCCGAAACTCTACAACTGATCCACGAGTCCATATCACACACAAGTGACGCCAAATTAACTAGTCATATCAATTGCACGGCCAATTAACCTAAATCTTTCTTGCAAATTACATCCGTACTCTTTACAGAGGACACGGTTACCTCCGGGGCCACGTCTTCCCAAGAAGATTAGGTTTGGTTTCTTTGTTTAATGGTATATCAACTCTTTTTAGGTTATTTAATGCCAAAGCCATTCTCCTAGAAGAGCAGTAGTGGTACTATTTAACCCATAAAAGGGGTTCATACTTTTCCCAAGGGTATTTACCCGAAAGTGAACGTAATAGCGCGACTGGAGTACGAACTCGCGTACTACGATTCCGCAGTCCATCGCTTTAACCATTACACCATGAGGACACCCCCCACAAGAAGATTAGAAATTGGCATCCGCGTAATTATCATGATATCAAGGTAGGTAATTATTTTGACAAGTTTGTGAGAGTATAACATTTGTGCTGGGAGCATAGGCAAACTTATTCCACTTTGTATTAGTTTTTATTATTATTGTTCAGGAAACATAAACCAACAAATGAATCAAAGGCGCCCTCCATTTTAGTCAGTTGCTTCTCAGAACAGAACACATCTAATGTAGCCATATCATTTACTATCATCTTATGACCACCCACACAAACACTCACTTAAACACCCACCTTATCGACTTCATCATCAGCTGAGAGGCATGACCTCCCTCCAAGAAAAAGAGTAAAAATGTAAAGTTTAGGGCGACAAGAAAGCTCCCCTTTCAATAGCTACTACACCGAGGTGTTGGGGAGGGCGTTACTTCTTTCCCTTGATTGCTCCACTTTACCCTTGATACCTACTTTATATTGCTGAGTGTTTAGCAAGAAGGTATCAAGTACCATTTTTAAAGTATTCGGTATGACGCGACCCGGGATTGAACCTCGGTCTCCTCGAACATTGGCCAACACTCTAACCCATTGGCTAATGAACCGGTTTACTTTCCAGATTAATTCTCATCAGGATCAGTTGTGCATGTAAGACCACCATCTATATTGTTTACTATTACAATAAGCAATTAATTATATTAAAAATAGTTTTCATATAAACTATATTTTTGTCGTCGCAGGAATTAGACACGGCGACACGAGTTCAAATCCTGGACTGATTGCATTTCACATAGCACTAATACCCTTGGGAAAGTTATGAATCCAATTATTCTCCCTCCAGCTATGGGTAAATAGTAGGGCAGACTAGGTTCTTCAGCCTTGGTGAGGCAACTAGTCTAGGAGAAGGAAATCTCTGAATTCAAACCCGTTAAATCCCGCTTAAAAAATTGACCTTGTGTCATATCCTGCTCGAGCGGAGGGGTTGGGTAAATATGATAAACTATATTTTTGTACTAAGGGTTGGAAGTAGATAATGGAAATGAGTCTAATAGTACGAAGAAAAAAGAAAAAAAAGTCAACCTTAAAACGTTTCGGTTTTAATAAACCTTCATCAGGGCTTTAAGATGGTGAAACAAATGTTGCTAGAAGCAAGATGGATGTTTTAATAAAATAGAATAACAGGAGGAAGAAAAGGAAAGTTTATATACAAAGACTGATGTTATAACCGATCATGCATTCAATCATTGTTTTTTTGTTTTATCATCTTTTAATCCGTTGTAACTTCAAGAAGCCCCTTACATTTAAATGTCATTACCTGTGCCAATCATGTGATAGTTTTTCAAAAAGGAACGCTGATTTCTTTGTGAAACTAGTTTTCTTTTCTTTTCCTCCATTGTTGTATTTTATTAAAACGTACATCGTTGTTCTAGCAACACTTGTTTCACCATCTTAAAGACCTGATGAAGGTTTACTAAAACCGAAACGTTTTAACGTTGATTTTCCTTTATAATAAATTCATCACTTTTGGATCTCTTTGTTTTTTTATATTCTTCGGACTAAGAATAATGAAACATTGAAATGTATTATGGTTACAATCAAACATTTACAAATGAATCAAATTACGGGGATAAATAGCACAGTAGAAGTTGTTATGCAGTTAAACAAGTGCACCAACCAAACACACACATCCAGACACACACACACACACACTCACACACAGATATACATTGGAACGTTGATATGCTGATTGCATCATCATTAGACCCCCAAAAAAGCAGTGTCATGAGTATTAAATTAATCTTTCTCCAGTGGTGAGGCATCATTTCTGGCGGTCTGAGGAGTGTACAACACGTCTTCATTGCCATTACTCATGGGTCCACACTGACCGTGAGTGGTAGTACTTGTTAAGTTGGTTGGTTGGTTGGTTGGTTTTACGGCGTAACAACCCTTTTCGAGTTATTTAACGCCAAATTAAATTTCAAACAATTCAGTCTAGAATCAGCATAGTTTTTGTTTACAAACAGATAAATGTCAAAACAGTTCAGTTAAATGTCAGAATAAGTCTTTCACTGGAGTCTGCGTGACAGCAAGTCTTCTATGGTCTCTGGAACTTTTCTCACTATTCCAGTTGATTTTAACAATGCTGATATCTGCATGGTCCCGACTCTACCTCTGATTTCCTCTTCTTCCTGGCTTTTTTTCCATGCCTTAGTGACCGTTTCGAACGCTCCAACTTCACTCAGTATCCTCATCACCCTCATGCTACAATTTTTTTTCGTTCTCTGGCAAGGTCCAAGTATTTGTCTCAAAATTTCGTTTTCCCAAGGATCCCCTTTCCCACACAATCGTGCTTAGTCTTACATTCATTTTGTGCTAATTTGCTGCATTCGCTTATTATGTGATTGATCGTTTCGTCTCTATCACCACATAAACTAAATTTGCTATTTTGTTGAGTCTTATCTATTCTTGCTTTGATATGATTGGTTCTTACGGCGTTGTTTTGTGCAGTTATTAGGAGAGATTCGGTTTCTCTCTTAAGCCAGGTCCACGTTTTCTCGTGTGAGATGTTACTTATTAAAACGTCAATAGAGTTGTTTTCTTCCCATTTTGTTAATTATTATTTACTCTTTTGGAGTTTTTCACAAAGGCTTTTGCTGATAGTCTTTCACTGGGATTGAACCCCGTCACAGCAAATCTCCTCAAGTCTCCAAGATTCTTCTCAGTATTCTAGCCTTTCTCAACAATGCTGTAGTTTGGATGGTCTCCACTCGTCTGCCAACTTCTAAGTCTTTTAGTTCCTTTAATAGTCCTTTAGTTACTGTACCGAATGCACCAATCACGATTGGTAAAATCGTCATTTTTTTAAAAATTCCCTTGGAAGCTCGAGGTACTTATCCTTCTTTTCACTTTCTTTCAGTTTTATTCTGTGGTCATCCGGGACAGCAAAGTCGTCAATTTTGAAAATTCCCTTTTTTATTATTATAAGGTATGGTCTTCTGGCCGAAAACCTCCAATTTTCTGTAGTTATTTTTAACTTGTCATTCGGCGACTAATGTCTGCTTTATTTATTTATTTATCTATTTATTTATTTATTTATTTATTTATCTATTCACTTAATTTCCTGTGAGCCGTTCAATTACGCTACACATACTACTGTATGGATGCACCACTTGGACGCTGATTAAGCGTATAGAGAAAAAGCTTGACGGCAATTGCACAAGAAGGCTACGAGCAAAAAAGCAACATCCCACAAAACAGCAGCCACATGGCCTCCTACCACCTATCTCAAAGACAATCCAAATTAGACGAACAAGACACGCAGGACATTGCTCAAGGAGCAAAGACAAACACATAAGTAACGTTATCCTATGGACCCATTCACATGGACGCACAAGTTTAGGATGACCAGCTAGAACTTATCTACAACAGTTCTGTACGGACACGGGTTATAGCTTGGAAGCGATGGATGATAGAAACGAATGAGAGAGAGAGAGAGAGAGAGAGAGAGAGAGAGAGTTAGGGAAATCCGTGCTTGCAGCACGACATCATGATGAGGATGATTTGGCAATGGTTAATTGAGGAACAGATTTCATCGTTTTACATTTTTTATCAGAACGCCTCAGCCAATTACTTCAACGGTTCACATCAGGCGTAGAATTCTTATTGAAGCAGTTTTCTATTATTCTAAGAGTTTCTTGTTCGACAGCTTCACTCATGAATTTTCTCTTACATTTTCTTCTTTCTCTTTTGAAGATTGTAATGTTCACATCTTACCAAATATAGTATCAACCTATCTAAAAACCGGCACATAGTGATATGAAGGTTTGTACTACATATGGTAGTAAATAATAGAATTTTTTTTTAATTAGAAAATTTAATCAAGCTGTAAATAAACAAAAATATATGCATAGTTACTAGTTACCTATATATTAAGTTATGAGTCTTACGTTAAGAGAAAGTTTGGTAAATTTTAAAAAATCAGGTATTTTCACCAATTAAATCTTATATATTGTTTCTTTTTATCAGCAGCAGATTTTTAAAAATTATATGTATATTGAGAAAAATATGAGGTGAGATGTTTTCAGCATTTTATATCCGCTGTCATTGCTTAGATTTTCTAGTTTCTCTTAGTTTTGAGTTGTCTCCCCTTGGATTGGGAACTCGTTTCCATGATAGTGAAGGAAGATAAGGAAGCAAGAAAGGTTTCGTCTATTTTATAGCCACAGAAGCTAACGACTTTTCCCCGTTTATGAACCACTAAAACAGAAGATAATGACCTGCGTTTCTTCTTGGCAGCAAACAGGGGGCCACGTGTGCTTTTATCGAGAACCAGCTTTTTTTCTAAAGCAACCATGTAATAAATTGAAACAGTTGACCCCTGAAAACCTATAAAATCCTTAAAAAATACAGGTACTTTTTGCCTGAATATATTCATGCTTATCTGAAATCAGTAAATGATTTCAAATAATATGAAATATGAAACTTTGATATGTGGAAAAGCCAGAATAATGGTAAAAGCTATTGATTCTAAACATTTCTTCGCGAGTATAATCTATGTATAAGCATAAGAAAAGAAATAAAATATCCTTTATCTTGAGAAATTATGTTTGTAAATATTTTTAATCATTAATAAATATACCAAAGCTGAGCAGATGTCTTTCAAAACCAGTTCAAATTTAGAACGTGCTTAATATGAGAGGTTGTCATGTAAGTAGGTAAATCGATAAATTTCTTGGATTTTATAATGTAATTCAAATATAAGTATTTCCGAAGAGAGGCGCCAAATACAGTTCATCATCTCAAGTTATCGGAAGATAATAACTCCTAGCTCACATGACAATGGTCAGAGAATGGCAAACGAGTGTTTGAAAAGAATAATAGAATGATCTGAAAATACTGATTGATGATTATGAGCTAGATTCTCAGGTGTATACAAGCACACCATCCTTATATATAAATACCCAGAAATTTCTGATTTGATTTGGTTTTTGGTTTTCTTGGTTTACTTTATTTAATCGCATATAAAACTTCGCGGGTTATTTAAGGCAAAAAAATCATACACGTAGAATAACAGTAGAGGGACTATTTAGCACACGGCTGGGTGGGGATAAAGGAAATTCATGCTTTTCCCAAAGGTATTTATCTGAAAGTCAAAAAATGGCACAAATTGGAGTTTGAAGTCGCTGTGCAGAACGACATAAGAACTCCACCTTTCTAATATATTAGAAAGGAGTGTACAGCCCCAGACCACAGCCCCGTCCACGGACGAATCTGTTTCATTCTGTCAGTGTTATATTCTCATATGCAGATTCATGCACATATATACATATATATATATATATATATATATATATATATATATATATACTGGATACATACTGAAGCAATGAATAACAGACGCAGGAAGACTTCTTTATGAATATATGTACCTCTCACTTTATTTGTAAGGGTTCGAAAAGGTTATTCAAGGTTTGCGTGTGAGAGGGAGTTGGAGACCGAACAGAAACTGCAATATTTTGACCCCCACTCTTATGGCCGTCAACGTTGTGTCTTTCTCGTTCTCCTGATGCTCAACCGGAGGCCCGGGGGTCCACTCTGCTGGGTGTTGGCTTTCTTTACTGCATCTTATCAGCAACTTCTCTGGACCCCAACTCATCAGGGCCCCAAGCCCTTTCGGCCTGGTGTGGCTTTCCTAACCACGTCTCGTCTATATCCCACTCCAACTCTACTGCAACTGCCACTCGACTTCTGTCTTGACTGAGTTATATGATGGTTCAACTCCCACTCGATCTTTGGAATGGCATGATAGATCGTCCTCCAGCGGAAATAACTGTCATGCAGTTCACAGGTCTCTCTCTTCCGGTGCATCAGTCTATGAGTGTATCATGATCTTTACCTTGTCCCATTTCATCAGCCAAATCCACCCACGCGATCTCTTTCGATTACTGGCCATTGGAATGTGTCACTTCCTTCCGGTACATCACTTTGTAATGGCATGTTTGCTCGGGCCGAAGGTCAAAATACAACATCAGAACTCATCAGTGTGGCTAGATATATTAGCTTCCCGTAGCTGGGATCGAAACCCGGTTGACTCAAACGCCAATCCAAGCTTCTAACCCTCAGCTACTAGGAGCAAGTAGCAGCGAAATAAATTTTAAACGGGTATGAATCACAATTACTATTGTTTACATACATCCGTTTAACGGCTACTGAGACCTCAATTCATATATATATATATATATATGTGTGTGTGTGTGTGTGTGTGTGTGTGTCACTCGCGTAATGCAAAGTAACGAATTGAGGAGTTTGGTATCCGATAGCGTATAATATAGACAAGCAAAATCTTTATACATGTGCATTAAATTCCCGAGCCGATGTTGAGTTGCTAGCTTAGGTTAGAGATATTTCATCAGACTGACGTACAGTTAGGATGGTTTTGATCTCGGCTTGCAGTGTCTCAAATATGTAACCACACTGAAAAGTTGCGATACGATATTATATCTATGACGTTTATATTCATATACGTTGATATATACCCATGTATACATTAACATACACACACTATGAATGGGTTTAGATATTATTGTGTATATATATATATATATATATATACATATAAAGTAGCGAGCTTTATATTTTGGAATTCTATAATTTAACTTTAAATCCTTATTTATCCTTGATAAAATGTTCTATGAAGCTTTAAAATAAAATAAAAAAACTTATTTCACATTTAGACTTTTTCTTAGCATCGTTCTGATCTTTATGCTCACTATTGTATTTACATATATGCACACACACACACACACACATACGCTCGTGCGCACACGCGCGCGTGTGTATGTGTGTGTGTGTGTGTGTGTGCGTCAGTGTGACTTCATGATAATGATATCTATATTTGTATATATATATATATGTGTGTGAGTTTGTATGAGTGTGTGTGTGTGCGCTCGCGCGTGTGCGTGTGTGACTTGATGATAATATCTATCTATCTCTCTATACATATATCTGTATATATCTATATGTGTGTGTGTGTGTGTGCCTCTGTGTGTGTGTGTGTGTGTGTGTTCATGCTAATGATATCTATATTTGTATACACACACACACACACACATATATATATATGCATATATATATATATATATATATATATGTAGATATATTTACAAATATTTATATCATTATCATGAAGTCAGACTGATAGTATATATTCCTTTGACTTTGATTCCCTCTCATCATCCGTCTATATCATCTATCGTTATTAGTAGTCCTATAGACGACATCTAGTTTCAGCACTGAGTTGATGAATATAAGTCTCTGCTAATTAGCAAACAGTAATTCTGTTTTATCCGACATTACATGGATGCCAATGCTGCTTGGTGCCTGTTCCAAGCTATGCAGTAGATATTCGGTTTATACAGATTTATTTTCAAGAAGTGCTAGATCATCTTTTTATTCTGTTTTTGTGTTCGTTTCAGTAAGATATCGTCTGTTTCTTGTATTTTTAGTGCGAGGTTATTTTCTTTCTTTAAATCTATGGCATGCGTAATACGCAATCCAGGCAGAATATAAATAAAAATGAGGCTTATGTATCCCCTAGCAATACTCTAGTGACTGTCAAAACATTAGCATCATTATCGAGTGACCGTACCCTTGTTTCGTGGTTTTGTAGAGGACTATAATAGAGATAGCAGTTTCTTTGTGAAGAAAATATTCTTTAAGAATTTATTCCTTTTTTACGGCGAATAGTGAATATCTAAGTAATTTGCGTTAAATAGAATGGCCCAGTGGTCTGGGGCTGTACACTCCCACTGAGTGTCCTGGATATGACACTAAACAGTTTGATAAGGAGTCTTCAGTAATGCGGAAGCTTTTGGGAATGTAGAGTACCCCTTCGTTGCCATCACTCCCAGTTCCACTTTGACCCAGAGTGCTAGTACTTGATAGGGTCCTATCTCTAGGTCAAATAGAACTAAACTGTTATTGCGCAAGACTGAATTTTTTGAAATTAACTTTTTTTATAAACAAAAAACTGTAAAACTGAATTGTTTGAAACATTTATCAAAATGACAATTCCGCGTTAAATGACCCAAAAGGAGTTGATGAGCCGTAAAACAAAGCAACCAACCAACCAACCATTTGATAGAAATATTTAATAAAAACTCTATATTATTTTTATGAAGAATAGTAATTTACAAAGATTTGTGCGTAGATGTAACATAAGGCCAAATGAATTGGGCAACTAAACCCGACTCGAACTCATTCGTGAAGGTTTGCTAGTTCAGATTGCTAACCATCAAATATGTGTCGAATTTGTATTAAGTATAGTTACTTGAAACTATTCACGAAGGATCATTATTTGTTACTTGAAATCGTATAACTGTGTGCAAACAAATGATTATTACAGTAGAAACTCGGCTGAAGAAAACTCTATTACACAAAAAATTCAGAATATGAAACAGGTTTTAAAGAAATTTCCGTCCCAGTTAACGAAAAAATATTCGAGATACGAAAACGAAAATCAAAAGTGCCACCCGACAGTGATCCTCCCAGAATTCATTACGTAACATCACGTAAACACATTGTTGTTATCAACGAACATATTCCTTTGGTTGGGTATAATATTTACACTTTATACGACTGCTTTTGGAGGATGGAGCGAATTACGCCATTTATAGGATAAATCTTGTCCCATAATACGAAAATTCCAAGATACGAAATCTCCTTCAGAACAAATTAATTTCGTATCTCGAGGTATTACTTGTATCAAATAGAAATAATTACTTGAAAACATTTAATTATCTTTATTAGATAGGAATATTTCATACCATACAATTCTGAGCAAATTATTTTTGCCAGATAAGAAAACTTGATATCATATAAGTTAATGCAAAACAACTACACAAAAAATGTAGATATAAATGTACACTGAATGCAATTCCCTTACTTCATAGCCTAGAATAACCCAGGCAGTTTTACATGCCGCTAAATTCAATTAATTACTTTGCTCTGCCGAAAGAAATAAAGCTATGCTTTTTTTTCTAAGCTAATGACAGTTATGACTTGTTAAAATCAGAGATTTAAACAGATAAACATATACTCACACGCCAAAAATTGATGGCTTTTCTATTTATTAAAGATCATTTTTATAGATGACAAGCTATCAAATTGGTAAGTTTTATTTCAATATTCTGATTTTTTTAAATTCATTACATTAACTCTAAATTCCCGGAAAAGCATTTCTAAAACGAGATGGATTTTGAGAATGGTTGGTTGGTTGGTTTTATGGCAAGTCAAACTTTGTAGGTTATTTAACGCCAAATATATTTTTAATGTAAATAATCAATTCTATTTCAAACAGTTCAGTTCAGTTCAATTGGAAAAAACATTTATATTCCAAGCTATTCAGTTGAGTCAAGCAGTTCTAATTCTGCTAATTCAGTTTAGTATAAGTACACATGTTGTTTACACACAGTTAAATGTCAAAGCAGTTCTATATTAAACAATTCAGTTTAGTGTAAGTACAGCTTCAATGACAAAAAATTTCCATTTCAAATAAGTCAGTTTAGAATAAGCACGCAGTTTAAATGTAAGTACGGTTTAATTGTCAAGAACATTTCTATTTCAAGCTATTCAGTTTAGTCAAACTCTTCAGTTTAGCATAAGTATGCTGTTAGTTCTATTTAACCTGGGAGCAATAACAATGAAGGGGTACTCTGCATTCCCCAAAGCCCCAACATTACTGGAACCTCACCATCAGATTGTTTAGTGTCATTGGTGGTGGATCTTACCCCTCTGCAGAGGTGCAGTCAGTGTATTCTACTGCCCCAAGGATTTTTAGAAGGAAGAAGTTGATTTGTTTAAAATTGTATACTATCTCATTAAGACAGTAGTTTTCCTCATTTACTTAGATAATTAGGTTATTTTGCATTTAAAACTTCTTATAGAATATTATTTAAAAAAATTCAGATTGACTATGTTATTTATTTTCAAGCTTATGTTTTACTTTGAAAATAATTGATAGACAGTTCTTTTGAAGATGGCTTTTATAATTATTTTCAGCTGTTTTCTGGACACTCTATAATGATCCAAACTTGAAACCTCACTATCGAATGTTTTGTTTGGTGCGCAGAACACTATTTTTTATAAGGGAAATTTTATTATTTTCCTAGTTTATACATGAAATATATTGTGTGTGTATATACAATATATATATATATATATATATATATATACTAGTTGAAAGTCAGGGCGTATATATAGACTGACGGAAAGAAAAATTGTAACAGATGATTGTCACATACTAAATTCATAAACCAACACCGATATATAAAGATATCCACTCTAAAAATCACCCATATATATATATATATATATATATATATATATATATATATATATTAATCCTTGTTTACACATACCGTCATGAATATGAAAAATAGTTATTAGTGTAAGTTGATATTCATGGCGGAGTTCCAAGAAATATATGATATGTAGCAGGTATATGATATATATATATATATATATATATATATATATATATATATATATGTGTGTGTGTGTGTGTGTGTAGGTCTGGCCAATATATTCCTTTTTCCTCATTTCAATTGTATAGTGGAGTGTATCCAGTGAACAAACCTTAATAAAAGTTAATGCTGGTTTTTCTCTCCGACGTTCGCGTTGGAAAGCCGTTAACATCATCAAATTACCAGTCATCAAAGCGGGAAAAAAATTCCACTTCTCGGTGTCAATCGCATGTTCGTTTTTCGTTGGCTGTTATGAATTTGTGAAGTGTTGTTTGTTGGACTCAGTCGACATTGATATTGAGGTACGATGGATGCCTGTGTTGGCATTGGTGCAATTAGGGAGGAGAGTCGGCCATAAAAGATCGATGAAAGGGCTAGGGGTGGAAGAGGTGCAACATACGCTTGGTTGGACGAGTAGGAAATGGGGAGAAATGGGTTGCTACTAGCAGTTTGATAGATAGACGTGAACAGACATAGATAGATAGATAGATAGATAGATAGATAGATATTCTTTCTGTAGAAAGCGTAGAGAGAATTTGAATACTTGTCGTTTTTCCTTTTCCTGCTTTTAATATTTAGATATTTCGTCAGAATACTTAAATTTAGATCTTTATGTAATTATTAAATCTAATTGGTTTATCAATTAACTAATTTTCGATAGTGGTTGGATTTCTTTTTAAATGGCATATAAATCTAATTTATTTTATGCCGAAATTATCCTTGTAGAATAACAGCAGTAATACTATTTTACCCATAGCAGGAGGGTTAAGGGAGTTCAACCCGGGGGTATTCGTCCCATAGTAAACACAATAGAGCTACTGGGGTTCGAAATTACAATGAGGTCATGGACCAGCAAGTTTGCTACGACAACACAGGCATTCCTTCGATTTTCAGTTTCATTTTCAATTTCTTAAAATCCGTCACCGGGATTTAACTCAAGACCAAGATTGGGCAAAGGTTGTGGTTATATGCGTTCTACTTATTAACGTTTTTTTCTGTCTCTTTTAGGTCATATTTTTTAGTCTCATTGATCGTACTCTCATTAGAATATGAACAGTTCCACAAAGTTCAATATTTTGTACTTCATGTTGAATTATTTTACTCTTTTGAGAGTTTTTATCACCAGCGTTAGCTGATAGTTTTCCAATAGATTTTGAGTGACAGCGAATTTCTTCAAGTCTCCAGGACTCTTCTCAGTATTCTGGCCGATCCTTATAATGCTGCACTTTGGATGGTCTTCATTCGTCTTCTTATTTCCAAGTCCTCCAGTCTCTGTATCATTCATTTGGTGACTGTACCAAGAGCACCAATTATAATTGTCCTCACTGTCACATTAAAATTCCTCAATTTTTTTCAATTCTGTCAAATTCCAGGTACTCACTATTTTTACTATTATTATTCAACTCTTTACGAGTTTTTGCACCAACTAATGCTAGTGGTCTTTCTCGGGAATCTAAGTGACAGCAAGTCTTCTTAGGTCTTCAGGACTATTCTCAGTATTTTAGCTGATAATAACAATGCTGGGCTCTGGGTGGTTACGATTTCTCTTCAACAGACCTCAAGGATTATTCCAAGTGTACCAACTACAATTCTTATTACCTTCAGCCTTGTGTTCTATTACTTTTTAGTTCTCTGGCAAGGTCCAAACATTTTTTTGCATATTTTTGTTCTTGTCTTGTGGTTAATTAAGTGAACTCTTAATTCACGTAAGTCATTAAGTGGACTCTTTTTTAAATCACCATTAGGTCTGTTCTTCTGACGCGTATTCTGTAATCCGTTTGTTTCCCAGAGAATTTTATCTCTCTCATTTACTTGAACGGATTCTGGTTTGTGTGTATATATATATATATATATATATATATATATATATATATATATATATATATATATATATATCATTTGACAGCATAGTTAAATCACAACTAGGTTTGTTATTCTGACCGCTAGTCTGAAATTTGTTTGTTTCCCGGAGAATTTAATCTCTCTCATTTACTTGGACGAATTCTGGTTTGTATATATATATATATATATATATATATATCATTTGGCAGCATAGTCAAATCCCAACTAGGTTTGTTATTCTGACCGCTAGTCTGAAATTTGTTTGTTTCCCGGAGAATTTAATCTCTCTCATTTACTTGGACGAATTCTGGTTTGTATATATATATATATATATATCATTTGGCAGCATAGTCAAATCCCAACTAGGTTTGTTATTCTGACCGTTAGTCTGAAATTTTTTGTTTCCCGGAGAATTTAATCTCTCTCATTTACTTGGACGAATTCTGGTTTGTATATATATATATATATATATCATTTGGCAGCATAGTCAAATCCCAACTAGGTTTGTTATTCTGACCGCTAGTCTGAAATTTGTTTGTTTCCCGGAGAATTTAATCTCTCTCATTTATTTGGACGTATTCTGGTTTGTATATATGTATATATATCATTTGGCAGCATAATAAAATCACCACTTGATCTGTTCTTCCGGTTGGTATTCTATTATCCGTTTGTTTCCCAGAGAATTTATATATATATACATACATATATATATATATATATATATATATATATATATATATATATAATTTGTCAGCATAGTCAAATCACAACTAGGTCTGTTATTCTGACCGCTATTCTGAAATCTGTTTCCCGGAGAATTTCATCTCTCTCATTTACTTCGACGAATTCTGGTTTGTTTATATATATATATATATATATATATATATATATATATCATTTGTCAGCATAGTCAAATCACAACTAGGTCTGTTATTCTGACCGCGATTCTGTAGTCTGTTTCCTAGAGAATTTTATCTCTCTCATTTATTTGGACGACTTCTGGTTTGTACATACATAACATTTGTCAGCATAGTCAAATCACCACTAGATCTGTTCTTCCGGCTGGTATTCTGCAATCCGTTTGTTTCCTTGAGAATTTTATCTCTCACATTTACTTGGACGAATTCTGGTTTGTATATATATATATATATATATATATATATATATATATATATATATCATTTGGCAGCAGTGTCAAATCACCACTAGGTCTTTTCTTCTGGCTGGTATTTTATAATCTGTTTGTTTCCCAGAAAGTTCTGTGAATCATTTACTTGTTCTGATTCTGGTTTTTACATATATATCATTTGTCAGCATAGTCAAATCACCACTATATCTGTTCTTCTGGCTGGTATTCTGTAATCCGTTTATTTCCCAGAGAATTTCATCTCTCTCATTTACTTGAACGGATTCTCGCTTGTATATATATATATATATATATATATATATATATATATATATATATATATATATATATATATATATATATCATTTGGTAGTATGGTCAAATTTTTATTCTATTTCAGAAGTCCCAGTGGGGAACCTATTGAACTCAGTTGTGTCTAGTTTTCTACTCTTTTTTGTGCTAGTTTGCAGCATTCACAATGTGATTAATCATTTCGTCTCTTTCTCCCTCGTACCGACACTTGCTTCTCTGTTACATATAATTTATTTTCGATTTAATATAATTGGTCTTTATGTCGTTGTCTTGAGCTGTTTTTAGAAGAGATTAAGTTTCTCTCTAGGCATTTCCCTTTCTTAGCCATGTCTCGGTTTTCTTGTCAGCAATCTCGCTAGTTATCGCTTGAAATATATACATAGTTATTTTGTTTCCCATTTCTGTTTATTCGTTTTTTTCTTTTTTCATCTCTAGATAGTTTGTTATTGCTGTTCTTGGTTGTTTTAATTCGTTTTACTTGGCTCTTTTTATGTAGTTCTTGAATCCTTGTATTGATACTTCTGTGCGATCCTCAATCTTTGCCAGTCTCGGTCTTTTCTCAATGTCATCTCTTGAATGTAAAGCCTGTGCATTTCTTGTCATTTGGTCTATTCATCAGAGTTCCTCCCTTATTCTTTCTAAGAATGGTCATGTATATCTTATAAGGGATACTGCTCTGGTGTTTATCTATTTTATGAAATTCCTACTGCAGAGATTGGTTTCGAGAAGTTTTCTCATCTTTCTAAGGTATTCTTTTCTTATTTCTCCTTCATTTTTACTTGTTTAATGATGTCTGCTTTCAGTATTCCCAAGTACTTATAACTTCCTTTTATTCCAATCGTTTTGATTCTTTCCTGATTTGTAGTTCTATTCCCTCTGCTACTTCTCTTTTCGCACTTTGCATAATGGGCATTTCCCTTTTTTTAATTCAAAATTCCATTGCTATATCCTGGCAGTAAATTATTTTTGTTTGAGTCAGATATCGTTTTTAACGTATACCTTTAAGTCATCTATGTACATAAGATGATTAATCTTTTCTTGTGAATCGTTGATTGTGTAGCCCCCAGTGCAGTTCTTGAGTATTTAACTGAGTGGTATAATTACCATAACGAATAGCTATGAGTCTCCTTGAAAAATGCCTCTTTGGATTCTTACCTCTTTTAGGGTATGTCTTCTCGCTGTCAATTCCACCATCCAGTTTTCCATGGCATTCATGAAGTTTATGACATCGTCTGCAGTTATGAACATTTTATGACAACCTATTATCCACATTTGAAAGAACATATCATAGTTCTTTTTGTAATTAATCAATGCTATTGCTACATTTTTCACTTTTGGCATCTTTGAGGATATGTTGGTGTATATATAATACTTCATTCCTTTATTTTGTTCCCCAGCTGCATCCTATTCATTCTTCCAGAAATTTTCAGCGGCATACAAGGGAGTAATAAATATCTTCTCTTATCAATTCGGTTAGGATTTTCCACATCATAGGTAAACACATAATCGGTCAATATTGGCTGAGAATGGTCCATTTCGGAGGGTACTTGTAAATCAAGGTAATTTACTTTTTCATCATCCATTTTGTTATGCTTGATTCTTGTGGGCATTATAGAGTCAGTGTGTTACTAGTGAAAGTGAATTTTTACATATCAGAATTCATGTATCCGATCATGGCCAATCCTTTTCCAATTTTATATTTACTTGGGTGCTGCGTTTAGTGATTCCGGGGCCTTTGAGTTCAAATTCTTTTTTATTTCTTGAGAGTTTTTTTTTTTTACACCAGCTCTAACTAGTGGTCTTCTCTGGAGTCTGAGTGACAACAAGTCTCTTTAAAACTCCCGGACTCTCCTGAGTATCCTAGCTGACCTTAACAATCCTGTGGTCTGTATTGCCACGATTTTACTCTCATTTCGAATTCTTCGAGTCTCTTTTCCATGACTTTGTGGTCAATTCCAAGGGCTCCTAAAACAATCGGTATCACCGTCATCTCTATGCTTCATTGCTTTTTCAAATCCCTGGAAACGTCTATCTATTTATCTATCTTTTCTGTCACTTTCATTTTAACCTTACGTTCCACAGAGACGGCACTGTCCACAAGGTGATAAGTTTTGGCCTGGATTGGATGACTGTTTCTGATATTTGTAATCCATATGTAATATGACAGTTTTATCAATGTGGTATTTTAATATCATTTGGAAAAAGGCGTCCTTGCATTTTATGTCGATTAATATGAATTTCATTGTCTTAATGTAGGTGTTACGCCGCCATATGCCCTGCGGGCTTGCAGGGTGCCGTTCGTTCCAGCCAAGTCCACCAGTTAAAGCAGGGCTCCCACGTGGGCTGTGGTTTGCCAACGCTATTCAATAATACAAATATCACCAACTCCCTAGCTGAACCACATTTTAAAACCACTAGGTGGGTTATAGGTGAATTATTAAAAGTCAACACAGCTAACTGGCTAGCTTTCCTCCTCAAGTAGTAGGTCTTTGACAAATACACTACTCCCATAACAAAAAAGGACTCTGAACTGCCGTGTTTGGGTTAACAAGATTAATAAAAATATTATTTTATTAAATAAAAGAAAAAAAACAAAGAAAAAAACAATTCAAGTAAAAGCCAGGAGGGAGAAATTCTTTCTTCTAAATGGCGGAAGTTGAAAATAGAGTTCGTCAGCGGTAGATACGGTCTGGTTTCATTCAGACTTTGGGATTTACTGGCAGAGCCCGTACTCCAAATCTCAAGTTTATCATTCGGAGAATATTCCCTCTTCTTTTCTCCTCTATTTTATCAGGGCTATTATTTCCCCCAGTAATTTATCTTTTATTCACGTCAGTATGATTACAGCAAGATAAATTTTAATATACTTTAATTGTATATTCACTTACTTGGGATTTTGTAGAATTCTTTCTTTCCTCTTTTTCCTCATGTTACTGGGCTGCCATACCAAGATTAAAGAACCCAGTCTGTCCTACTATTTTCTTGAGAGAGAAAAGTTGGATTCATACCTTTCCCAAGGGTATTAGCGCTACGTGAAATGCTATCAGTCCCGTTCAGGTTTTGAACTAGGTTCGTTGTGTGCTGTATTTATATGACAATACACACACACTTATATATATATATATATATATATATATATATATATATATAAACACTTTCATTTTACACCTGGCATCTTTTCCCCATACGTTGTGACTGCTGATTTTACTGAAGTGACAGCTATTCTCTTCAGCCGTCCAAGAATCGTTTAAATGTTCTTGCTGTTCTCAGCTGTATTGTGGTCTGAACTGTGTCAATCTTACCTCTGGTTTCTTGTTCCTGCATTTTTTTTTGTAGGTTTTTGGGGGATTGTTCCAAGCACTCCGATAATAATCGAAATTATCGGCATCTTTTTTAACTCTCTGGCAAGGTCCAAATACTTCTCAAGTTTTACGCTTTTTTAATTTGTGGTCTGCTGGGACAGAGAGTTCCATTAGTAGATATATCCGTTTCTCCGAAATTCTTAGAAATAAGCGTGGTTTTCAAGTCGGGATTAGCTGATCCGTTATTATCTCAATGTTCCTAAGTATTTTCTAAGTTTTATTTTCTAGTTCATTTGTCTGTATGGTAAAAAAATACTTCAAAAATCTCATTAAAATGGAGACTCTAAGCAATTTAAAACGGATGATTTTCTCTCACGATAAACTGAATACCATATAGGACTCATTAGAAATAGCGAGTTATCTGTCGCCGTAGCTGAGGAAACGCAGACAACTTTTGAAAAGCAATGGGAATCACTAACTGTGAAAGAATTACCACCAGAAGGAACAGCGAAGACATAAAAACGCACACTTATATTCTGACGTTTAATAAAGCAGTAATTGCCATAGAAATAAAGATCGGGTTCTACCTCGAAAAGGTAAAGCAATATATCCAAACATCTTTAAGATGCTTCAAATGTTTGAGCAGTAAAAGACGTCTGACCTATGGAAGGTTTGACCAAAGTGACCAGACCACAAGGAGGAAAACTGTCCCAATGAAAACAAATGTCCTAATTATCGAAAATACCATCTGACTTTTTTAAGATCCTGTGGAATGTACAAAAGAGAAAAAGAAATAATGGAAGTACAGGGGCCCGACAATATTTTTCGGTCACTTTGAAAAATGTACTTCAAGGTGGTCGCTAGTGCCAAAAACTTTTTAGATTCTAAGTACGTAGTTGAGGAGTGAAAATCCACTACTAGTGTAAGCATTTTTTTTTTAGTTTGGCATTGATGATTTTAGTTTTTTGTGATTTTTGCGAAAACTTGCGCGACACTATTTTTCGGACATGACAAAAAATCCTATTTTATTAAGAGCTATGTTCATGTATATGTTGCTGTATGCAAAATTTCTGCTTGTACACTGTTCTGGGGCACTGGCACCCCTACTACTATGTTAACATAGTTAAAAGTTACTGCAAGAAAAGTGAAGGAGAAATGTGAATTGTTTGTAAACGTCCGAACAGTACAAAGAACACTGCATAGGATTGGTTTGAAGCATGCAAAGGCTAAGAAAAAAATCACACTAAGAAAGAAACACAAAGGAGCAAGACCGGAATGTGCTAAAAGGTGGTTAACAAAGCATGTTGACTTTAAGAAGGTTATATTTACTGATGAGAAGCGTTTCAAGTTTGATGGGCCCGATGGATGGTGTACTTGGTCGAGAAGGGGTGAGCCTGTTGTACTGAACAAACGACAGATGGGAGGAGGAGGAGTTATGGTTTGGGGTATGATCTTTGTTAATGGAAATATATGGTTGGAGTGGCTGAAAGGACGACAGAACAGCGAAAGCTACAAACAGTTGCTGGACGAGAAAGCCCTACCAAGGATAAGAAGAGAGATGGGGAATGATTTCGTTCTACAGCAAGACAATTGCAGCATCCATATGTCAAAACTCATGAAAGAATGGATGGCTTAAGTGAATATGACTTCTTTGGAATGGCCTGCAAGAAGCCCAGATCTAAATTTAATAGACAATGTTTGGGAAATGCTTGCGCAACTTGTCTATGATGGACCTGAAATAACGAAAGAGGCTCAACTATGGGAACGAATACTAGGAGCCAAAAAACAACTAATAGAAACACGTAGAGATGTTATTGTGCATATGTTTGATCATTATGAAGAGAGATTGATAAAGGTTATTGAGAAGAAAGGTAATATTACAGACTATTAACAGTTTTCAACGATGTCCGAAAAATAATGTAACGTGTGTTTTGTAAAAAATGATGAAAATTAAATATTGTTCCTTACCTAATCGATTTTCTTCCATTTTTATTACAGGTATTGTCTTTATAGGTTTATGCTATTCTATTGAAGGAATTTCGCCACTCTATGGTACTCGGAAAGTCGAATACTAAAGAGTCCGAAAAATATTGTCGGCCCCTGTAAAATGTTGAAGGAGTATTCCATTTTCGAATGCGAGAAAGGTGA
Organism: Sepioteuthis lessoniana; assembly: GCA_963585895.1. Taxonomy (NCBI): domain Eukaryota; kingdom Metazoa; phylum Mollusca; class Cephalopoda; order Myopsida; family Loliginidae; genus Sepioteuthis; species Sepioteuthis lessoniana. Next base: position 41,274,916 of record OY757938.1, read on the forward strand.
TTGAATCATACATGAAAGAAATCTCTAACGCCGTCATCGCTCAAAGAGCAAATGTATATCAACCAGGTAAAAAAATGCTTATGAAATTGCGACCTAAGTTTCAAAAGCAACTAAAAAAATTTATTCTACAGACACCTGTGAATGAAAAACCCCAGCCTCAACCAAAAGAAGCTACAATCAACACGCATATTACTGCACAAAAAAAACTGCCAAATCACCAACTAAAATAAATACAGGATGTCTCGAAATAAATGCCACACGTTAATAAGATAATTCATATTGCATCAAGTCACCTTTCAACTGATGCCTAATAAGCAGTCTTATTACTTCAGAAAGGTCAAACCAGAAATTGACTAACTTTATCCTACAGTGCAGGTGAAAGATCAAGTTCTTGGAAATGTCTTTGGAGGGACATTTTCGGACTCCTTCCGACAGAATCTCTCCCTGCATCCACATTGTCAGTACATCTTGCAGTCAACTTCCTTCCTGATCAGAGATTTTCTGCCTTCTTGTTGACATTGTTTACTTACCCTGTGGCTTGAAATTTTTGTACCCAACGATACATTTGACTTTTCTGGGGATAATTTTTAAAGTTAAACTTCCTGTGAAATTTTACTTACTCAGTTTTGTTTAATTTTGCCTCCAAATAAGTAGTGACGCAAAATATTTTTCCTTTCTTGTCCAAGGCATTGTGATCAAGGATTAATAGTTGATATAGTATACTATTTTCAAATCTGAAACAAAACAAAAAAACACATTATAAATAGAGTTATTCGCAGTCACGTGTGCCCCATGTATATTGATACACCCTTTACAATAAAACTAAAGCCACAAATATCTACTATCCACACACTACCGAAATAAACACCGGAAAGAAAGTTTCAAGGGGAACATCGCTAAAAAGCAAGATCAGCCGATCCAAGAACTTCAAAACCAAACCAATCTCACACCTGCCAAAAGAACGTCAAATCAAACAAAAACTCCTCCACGGCAATCAAAATGAAAAACAAATCTGATGCACGGTAAAGAATGAAGATAGAGGAACCTCACTCCACAAAAGTGAAATAGAAAAAAAAACTAAACAGAACTCATTCGTGAACATATAATCAAAACATCCCAAATTCAACACTTATGCAATGAAATTGCTGAGGAATCAGGAAAATATTTAGGCAGACTGTTTTCTATGACTTTGGTAGGGTCAGCTCCTTTTAATATCTAGAGTGAAGTTGCGTCGTTATATTTCTTTAACTGCCCTCCACGTCCTCAAATTTACCGTTGAGATGAATTTCTAGTTTAGGGTTAAGTTTTGAATAAAATGTATAGGGATTCAATCCCAGGTAGAGTCATACCGAAGACATAAAAACTGGTACTTGATACCTACTTGTTTAACACTCTGCATTATAAGGTAGGTATCAAGGGTAAAGTGGAGCTTCCAGGGAAAGGAGTAACGCCCTCCCCTACACATAGCAGCTACTGAAAAGTAAGCCTTTGGGTCGCCCTTGACTACGGTCGCCAAATTTACTTTACTTTTATATATATATATTTATATATATATATATGTGTGTGTATATATATATATATATATATATGTATATATATATATATATCTTTATGGAGGCAGACGAGTTGTGATCGAATCCAGCATTGCAAATGGATACGGCGGTTAGATTTCAAAACCTGGACAACGCCGTTTGTGTTTCACATTGTGGAAATACCCTTAAAGATGTTATAAATCCAACGATTCTCCCTCCGGCAAATTGTAGAGATGCCAAAGCTCTTTAATCTTGGTAGTGCAACCAATCTAAGAAAAGGAAAACTGAATTCAAACCAACGAAACTCAACTAAAAAACTGACCTTGTGTCGCATCTTGCTCGTGTGGATGGCTTGGTAAATACATGTGTGTATGTGTTTGCTGCTTCGTCTTGCATAAATGTGTGTGTGTGTGTTGCTTCGTTTGACATACATGCGTGTGTGTGTGTGTGTTGCTTCGAATGGCATATAATTGTGTGTGTGTTGTTCCATCTTGCATACATGTGTGTGTTGCTTTGTCTGGCATACATTTGAGTGTATGAGTTTTGCTTCGTCTGGCATACATGCGTGCGTGTGTGTGAGTGTGTTGCTTCCTCCGGGGTACATGAGTGTGTGTGTGTTGCTTCATATTGCATATATGTATTTATGTATGTGTGTGTTGTGTTGCTTTGTCTGGCATCCATATGTGTGCGTTTGTTTCTACGTCTGGCATACATGTGTGTGTGTGTGTGTGTGTGTGGTGTTACTTCGTCTGGCATACGTCTATGTGTGTGTGTGTGTGTGGTGTTGCTTCATCTAGCATACAGGTGTGTTTGTGTGTGTGTGTGTGTGTGTGTGTTTCTTCCTCTGGCATATATATGAGTGTGTGTGTGTGTGTGTGTGTGTGTGTGCATGTCTGAGCGTTTTCGTCTGGCATATGTGTGAGTGTGCGTGTGTGTGTTTCTTCGTCTGGTATACATTTGTGTGGGTATGTGTTTCTTCGTCTGGCATATATGTGTGTGTGCGTGTGTGTTCTTCGTCTGGCAACACGTGTGTGGATATGTCTTTCTTCGTCTGGAATACCTGAGTGTGTTTCTTCATCTGACATAGATGAGTATGTGTGTGCATGCGCGTGTTTCTTCGTCTGGTATACATATGTGTGTGTATGTGTGTGTGTGTGTGTATGGTGAAAATAAGAAATAAAAGAGTAAAATGAAAATTAAATGGCAAAAACTATAAAAATAAAAATACTTCCGTGCTTGGAAAATCAGTATTGGTATTTTATGCCTATACCTAGACGAGAACACAGTCTTCTGCTTGCTGAGTGATATCGGAAACAAGGTCTGTTTTCAAGTAACCCTGCTGCTTATTGTATATCATCTTGTTTTCGACGACAATGGATGAAGCAGTTTACTATTTTTCCTCACGTAGTTCGGTGGAGTGTGAAGTGGGTCGGGATTGGCGTTGGATCGTCTGTTGCTTTTGTTTGAGTTTCGGAACATGCACGAAGGCGAATCGATTCATTTCGCTCAGATCTGTTTCCGATACAAAACAAGAAGCACCGCAATGAACATGAATATCACACAAGTCTCAGGCAATAACGTTCTATGAAAGAAATCCCAAATGCAATAGGTTTCTCTTTATACTTAGCTCGCAGACAACTTACGGACTAATACAAGTTTAATTACTTATTTACCTATATATATATGTATATATATATATTACTTTGTGGTTATATTCACAAACATGTATATATATATATATATATATATGCGTGTGTGAATATATACAGACACACAAATGCACACAAACACACACACACACACATCTATGAATATGTGATGTGTGAATATATATATATATATATATATATATATGTGTGTGTGTGTGTGTGTGTGTGTTGGGTTGCAGCAACAAATACATACAAATATATATATTTATATACTAGGATCATTAACTAAGTTTGCAGACTTTTTTCGTATGGGCACTTATATTGATAGTACACACATGAAACTCTAGTCCCCTCCCGAAGTAATCTCCTCCGGTTGCAATGCATTTGTTGTACCGTACCAACAACTTCTGCAAGGCCCGATGGAAGTCCTCTTGTGTGAGCGTGTTGATGACCTTCGTCACAGCCTCTTTCATCTCCTCAATTTTCTCATAACGGCAGCCTCTAAGCTTAGGGAATAACCAAAAGTCACAGGAAGCAGGGTCTGGACTATAGTGACTGTCTTGATGCCCATTTTGGTCAAATAGTCTGTGACAAGGATGGAGTTGTGTAATGGTGCATTGTCCCGCTGGAAATGCCACTGACACGATTTGAATCTCTTTCTGAACTCACTTAAAACCTCAACATAGTAACCCTAACCCTAACCATAACCCTTTGGCCAATCAACTCTGGTGTATTGACTTCCTTACTCCTCGCAAACCTCTCATCACCCCTCACAGAGTCCCTGCCTTCATTGAATCTCTTATGCCACTCAAAAACCGATGCTCGATTCATGCAAGATGCTCCAAAAACATTCTGAAGCCTTCCATATGTTTCTGTGCCATTTTTTCCAAGTTTAAAACAGAATCTTATTGCATATCGTTTTTCTAAAGTGTCCTCCCGTCCAGATTGCATTTTTGAAATTGACCAGCTGTTACAATCAGGCTTTAGTAGGGTGTATTCCAATTCCTGCTGTAGCGGTTCATTTGAACCAGGAATCATAAAATTGGTCAGTCATCTCATAAGATATATAGCAATAACATACTGAATTTTCAAGAGTCTACGACAATTTTAAGTGCCTGTACAAAAAAAATCTGGAACCTTATTGAATGCACCACGTATACATGATGTAATATTTTCAGAGATGATCCGGGGGTGTCCTCGTGGTGTAATGGTTAAAGCGATGGACTGCGGAATCTTAGTACTCGAGTTCGTACTCCAGTCGCGCTATTACGTTCACTTTCGGGCAAATACCCTTGGGAAAGGTATGAACCCCACCGATCCTCCCAGCTATGGGTTAAATAGTACAACTACTGTTCTTGAAGGAGAATAGCTTTGGCATTAAATAACCTACAAAGGTTGATATGCCATTAAACAGAGAAACCAAACCAAACCAAACCAGACCAAACCAGAGATGATCCACGATTTTACATATAATTCATGACTTCAATTTCCCCATTGGTTGTAACCATACGGTGACCTGACGCATCATCATCATCATCATGTCGCACTATCAGCACAGGTATTTCTGACCCTCTCTTGTCTCACCTCCCTATTGTCCATTGATTCAGGCAGGTCCTCAAGGCTACATCCCATAACGGCACAGAGCTGCTGTATGTACTTTCTAACTGGACGTCCTACCTTTGCTCGTCCATGTGAAAGGGTCCACCAGAGTACATCACTTATGAGCTCGTCCCTACTTCTCCAGCAGTGTCCCGCATGTCTGGTTCGTCCAATTTTGATAGTTTTCGTGATGAGTGGTAGGTGGCCGTATAGCTGCTGCTTTGTAGGGTGTTCTCTCTAGCATTCTTGAGTAATTGCCATCAATCTTTTTCTCCATACGTTTAGTTAGCGTCCATGTGGTGCATCCATATAGCAGTATCGACACGACCGCTCCTTGGAAGAAACTGCGCTTCATTTTTATCGGTAAGGTTTGACTTCCATGTGACCAATAGCCAATTGATAGCTGTCCATGTCTTTGCTAGTCGCGTGTCGATGTCTTTCTCGGTTGATGAGACACTGCTCCCTAGGTAGGAGAACTTGTCAACTAGATTAAGAGCGCTACCGTTTAGTGTGGAGATGTCACTTGTTTGATTAAAGCACATATATTCCGTCTTGTGTGCATTGACATGAAGGCCGATGCTAGCAACGGCTCGTTCCAGACTATGTAGCAAGGTTTCAGGTTGGGCGGATGCATTTGCCAGAAGCAATATATCATCGGCGTAGTCCTAGTCGGTAATTGTTTTTTGCGGGGTACCTTCTGCTTCCTTTTGTTAGCTTGAAACCGTTTTCTTCTATTTTATCGATAGATGTTCTAAGCACGTAGTCTAGACAGATGATAAAGAGGTATGGGACTAATGTGTCTCCTTGCAGTATGCCTGCTACAATATCGAAGTAGACTGTGTCTCCATCAAGGGAACAAACTTTTTTGTATTTCTTTAGGGTATGATGCTCTATAGAAACACCACCGTTTCTTTTGGTAGGCTGGAGGCAAGAAGAATTTGCTCTATCTTTTCTCTGTGAATGGAGTCAAAGACCTTAGTAAAGTCAAGAAATAATATTGTTGCTTGCAGGTTTTTTGCGCGTACACCTTCAAGAATTCAGCAAATAGTCAGAATTTGTGATGTCGTGGATCTATTTCTCAAGAAGCCATTTTGGTTCTTCCTAAGTATGTTGTCAGTTTTGGGTTCTATGAGGTTGCGTAAAAGGGCATTGTATATCTTGGCCGCAATGGACGTAAATGTTATACCTCGGTAGGTCTTGGCTAATCAAAGGTCGCCCTTTTTAGGGAAGGGGAGGATGCATCCCTTCATCCATCTCTCGATAGGATTTTGATTATATACAGCATTTGTATCGGAGCAGTATGTCGTCGAATTTTCTGGTCTTTCACAATTCTGGGGGTATTTCATCGAGCCCTGCTGCCTTTCTATTTTTAATTTTTCTCGGTAAGGAGTCAGTTCTTCTTGAGTAAACGGTCCTAGTTTGATGTCTAATTGCTTACTTATAATTCTCATGATTGGTTCATGAGTAACTTCGGGAGGGTTTCCGAGTAAATTCTCGAAATGCTGTTTCCACAGGTGTATTCGATCTTGTTGGCTGGTAGCTTTCTGTTTAGCTTTGGCAGTGTTATTCCTTCTTCTCACTTTGTTTATCGTTTGTCATGCTATCCTAGATTGTCTATCTTGAACCGAGTTTCTAATCTTATTGATCTGATTTTGTATGTATTCTTTGTTCAGTTAGGTATATGTTAGCTAATTCATTTGGGGCTTTTTTTTTAAGTTTCAGGGCATTGGTATTGGTTGGGTTCTTCTTGTTGCATTTGGGGGCAGTTTTCCCGTCTGCATGGTTTTCTCTGACCGCTAATGTCTCCCATGGGACTCTATATTTTCTTCTTTGTTTTGTTGGAAAAAATTCCGCTGACGCTTCTAAGTGGGCGCTGACGAAATTCTCTTATTCTTCATTCGGAGTATGTGTTTCTGTCTGTTCTTGTAGAGCATCGTATTTCTTTCTTAGTGCTAACGTATATTTATCTCTAATATCCCTGTTATTAAGCAGTGATCGGTGGACACGCTTTCGAATGAGGCGTAAGGTTCGCAATTCAATGCACTGTTATTCCATTTCTTGTTTATCAAGACGTAGTCTATATGTGCTTTAATATATTTTGGGTACGTTTCGGTCCATAGTTTTCCCTCCCTTTTTTGAAAGTTTGTATTGAGGCATGTTAATATATTTTCTATCGCGAAAATCTGTTAGATGTTTTCGATTTCTGTTTGACGAGTTGTGTCGGCTGAATTTGTGGCTTCCGTTTTCCCGTTTTGGGGGTAGTCTTGTCTCCACCAATGACGAAAACGTTGTGTTTCGGGATACTACGAAAAAGAGATGATAGCTCATCATAGAAGGCGATGAGTTCAGTTTCTTCAGTAACATTTGTAGGGCTGTAGCAGGAGATGATTGTTGCGTTGAGGTTGCCATTAAAAGTAGGTTGTATTTTCATCCTAGGTTGTATTTTCTCAATGCTATTTTGTGATTTTAGGGCTCGTGGTTTTATAAGCATATTTACACCTCCTATCGTTGCATTGACAGAATTCTTTCCATGCTGAAGCAGTAACTAGCGCCCATCCATTGCCAGAATCGTGATATTTAATATCCTCGCTATGTGTGTATCTCTGTTCTTGAATGTATGTTATGTCTATGTTATGATCTATGGCCGATGCAGTCAGCTCCGGTAGTTGTCCAATTTTATTTAAGGTTCTAACGTTGAATGTCGCTATTTATATTGTTAGTTTGCATTGTAGTATTTTTTGTTTGAGCTCTGTGGCTGATTTTTCGAACACTGAGGCCAGGGCTCCAACCCCAACAGGACGGGCCCCTTTTTTAACAGCACGAAGAACGATGTGGTTTGGTCATGTTGTTTGAGTGTGGGTCATGGTTATCTTTCGATGGCTGTTTTTATTCTCATCTATAGAAGCCACCCTAATAGATGAGCAGCAGTAGTTCCTCGATTGAACTAATCGATCCTGGCTGTTGAACCGTGGGATTCATACGCCCAGGACCAGTTTAGGCATTGCGTTGAGCCACCGGAGGGATTATCTGCTTGCCTCTACGTCCACCATGCTGTTTTCCATGGCTTTCGATATAAAAAACAATTTTTTTAAAAAAAGCTCTCGTTCCTTCTTTTTTCATTAGTAAGTTTTAATTTAGTTAACGTCCACGACTACTTTTTTTTAAATTTATGAGTGTACTATTATTTTACTTCTTATCCTTCATATAGGCAAACTCTTTTACATTTACTTTGTTTTTGTTTGTTTGGGGGGGTTGGGGGGTAATAAGTCCTATAATGGTGGCTTCTTTGGCTAGGTTCAAAATTTCATTTTTGGATTTATAGTCCATTTGCTTCCATTTAAGACACAGATAGTGTACAGCACTGATTTTACAATGACATTATTGAATAAAATCATACATGCATTTTAAATGACAATTTAGTAAAGGACAATATATAATTAACCAGTTTTTGGACTTCTCTTCGAATGGACGTGCTTATTCAATCCTAAATTATTTGCAAATGTTCTCTCAAGTAGATCTTTCTACTTTTATGAGCATTTATATACACATTTGGTCTCGCTGTTTGACGGGGGCGGCATTTGCTTATTCGTTACTACCCTGCCTTTATATAAATTGTTGGTACGAACAAATTTAAAAAGACAAATACTTTGAGACATATGCGAAAATTTGAGATTTACAATATGAAGAAATTTTATTGAAATCGCAAGGGCCCATTCATCTGAGATTTTTTAGGCGACCAACCTCGGAAAACGTTTAAAAAACAATGTAAATACGATTAAGTCAAAAGAGGGGTGAAAATGAAAAGGATAGCAAGACAAAAGTTGGAAGAGAAAAAAATTTAAAACCACCCTAAGTCAAGCAAGAGATATCTCTTAATAAATTCAAAGAGGGTTTACGGTTTTTCTGGCAATGAGAAAACTTACTAAATAAAATATAAATTGCCTCCAGGACAATTAGATGTTGTTTCATCCAAGCTTTATGCAAGACCATAAAACAATCATTGTAATTAACCAGACAACTATTTAAGGCATTCAAATGCTCAGGGGGGTGTCCTCGTGGGGTAATGGTTAAATCGATGGACTGCGGAATCGTAGTACGCGAGTTCGTACTCCAGTCGCGCTATTGCGTTCACTTTCGGGCAAATACCCTTCGGAAAGGTATGAACCCACTTATTCTCCCAGCTATGGGTTAAATAGTACCACTACTGTTCTTCTAGGAGAATGGCTTTGGCATTAAATAACCTAAAAAGAGTTGATATGCCATTAAACAAAGAAACCAAACCAATCAAATGCTCACGGATGGCAGAATCATGCAATTTTGAATGCACGGATATTGTGTAATTACGAATATCCCTTGAAACAAGCTGTTTAACATCAAGACATTGGGCAGTGCGTCCTATATACGTAGCATTACAGCAACATTGAAATTTATAAATTAAATTTCTTTGTTCGAAGATAGGGAGCAAAATGCAGCCCGAGCAGTGAAGATGGTTCAAACCATAGCTGCATTATAACAGCGTGTAATAGAGGAAGAAATCTTATCGGCAATCAGCTGGCTAGGAGGAGATGCCCGTGGGGTAATGGTTATCGTCGTAGGAAATGAACACGGCGATACGAGTTCAAATCCTGGACGAGACTGATTGCATTTCACATAGTACTAATACCCTTGGGAAAGGTATGAATCCAATTATTCTCCCTTCAGCTATGGGTAAATAGTAGGGCAGACTAGGTTCTTCTGCCTTGGTGAGGCAACTAATCTAGGAGAAGGAACACTCTGAATTCAAACCTGTTAAACTCCGCTTAAAAATTGACCTTGTGTCATATCCTGCCCGAGCGGAGGGGTTGGGTAAATAGGATCTGCTGGCTAGGAGATCCAAGTAAGTCTAACAAAAACTTAGCGTTTAGAAGGGCCGAGTAGCCTGTTGTTATTCCTAAACTTATAAACAGTTTTGTTAATTGTCTCAACAATTACTTCCTCAGGACATCCATTATCCAAAAATAGATTTTTAATCTATTCAAATTCCCTTTTAATCTTGTTATCCAAACAAATCTTAATAATGTGAGACCTTTGATCAGGTTAACCTTCCTAGACTTGGGAGCAAAAGCATCCCAACTCAAATTCAAACTGGTGAACGTAGGCTTTCTATATATACAAGGTACGAAAGCAGACGAACAGCATTCAACCAAATCATCCAAGAATGGTCGTTTGTGATCCATCTCTTCATCCATAGTGAAGGTTAAAGAAGGATGTAAATCATTCAAACAATGGAAGACTGACAAAGCTTTATTACATGCCAAGGTGTCATTCACGTAATGCAAATAGATATAAGGCTTGGAAAAACCTGTCAAAAGGTATTTTCTCATAAAGCCTAACAAAAATATTAGCGAGAATAGGGCCCAAGGGAGAGCTCATCAAAATACCGTCTACCTGATAGTACATGGTGTCATTAAAACAATTTTAGGGAAAGAAGGAGCAGTTGTTAACGGATTCCGATATAAAAGGTCCGCAAAAATAGAAATTACTTAATCTAGAGGAACATTAGTAAATAATGAAGTAATATCAAAGGAAACCATGAATTGAGAGCCAACTCAAGAAAAAAAAATATATGATTCGTCAACACAAAATCCTGAGTAAAATGCTAAAGCAGGATTAAGTAATTTTTAGTTTTGATTTTTTCTCCCCCATTTGTCTAGCTATCGTTTTCATTTTCACCCTACTTTTATTTAATCTTATTTATATTATTCTTTAAACGACTTCTGAAGGTTGTCGCTTGACAAATCTCAGATGAAAGAGCCCTTGCGACTTCAATAAAAGTTCTTTATATTTTAAGTCTATTTTCGCATATGTGTAAATATTTGTCTTTATATATATATATATATATATATATATATATATATATATATATATATTATATATATATATATATATATACTGATGTGTGAATACCAGCAAATATGCTCACCCAAATAGATAGATAGTTTGATATATATATAGATAGATAGAACAAATTTAGATATAGCTCATATCTTCAAGATTCATAAGCGTACAGCCAACACGATCGTCTGACTAATTGAAAGTTGTGGACCATCTCTTAAAAATTAGGATTCTAAATTGGCTGGCCCCGCGAAAGCATGGAGTACTCTTCTGTTTTTAAATTTCTATTAAATTGACCAAAACGTTTATATTTTATTTTATCATGATTTATATATATATATATATATATATATGTGTGTGTGTGTGTGTGTGTGTGTGTGTGTGTGTGTGTGTGTGTGTGTGTGTTTGTGTGTGATTTGTGAATATATGCACAGCACACACACACACACACTCTCTCTATATATCTCTCACACGCACACACACAACTATATATATATATATATATATATTTGATTCATACCAAGGACTTGAAAATGGTACTTGCTATCTCCTTGTTTAACACTCAGCATTATAAGGTACGTATCGAGGGTTAAGTGGAGTAATCCAGGGAAAGGAGAAGCTAATGAAGCTGTGTAGCAGGTAATGAAAAGAGAGCCTTCGGGTTGCCCTTGATTACAGTTGCCAACTTTTCAATTTTATATATATAAGCAAAATATATATATATATATATATATATATATATATATATATATATATATATATATATATAGATATAGATATAGATATAATCTAAAAGTTTAAGAGATAATCCATAATTTTACATTCAGTATATGACTTCAAGTTTCACGTGCGTTGTGTCAACCCACCAGTTTGACAGTAATCTTTGAAATTTTGACATTATTGGATAGGATCAAGTGGGATTTGGTATTAATGATTTAAAGATTGGTTTACGTATATTTGTCGTGTCTGAGAATCAATCTTACTGCCACAATTATCAGAAAATACGAACACAATACAAACAGTTGAAGAAGAGGAAATGCACAATGGTTTTGTATTTCCTCTTGCAAAACAATATGAAATAATTCATCTGGAATTAACAATAAAATATTAATTTCCTGAGCAAACTCAAAAGAAAGGATACAGGAACTGCATGAAAAACTAAGAGCAGATTATGTAAAGGAAATCCTATCTATTTGTTTAATAATCTTTTAAAGGATAAAAATTGTTGTTAGAAGACTTACATCTAATCATGGTACCACGTGTAGTATGACACGAGGTTTGTTCAACTTGGCCGCGCGTTTTATAATGCTAATTCGGTCATGCCACCTAGCGGCCATTAGAAGTGCTATTTTGAAAAACAAGGTATGTAATCCCTACAACATTTTAAATCGGCTCTCGTCACAACTGCATTAAGCACACTTTGAAAAGATTTCTCTAAATCGATTTTGGGGGAAAAATTGTCAATAGCTTATATATATATATATAAACGAATTTTAAAAGGAATGTAATATTTTAAATAAGAAAAAAAAACAATAAACTCTAAATCACTATTGGCAATTTTGTGTTTCCACGTTCCTCAGGCAATAAGAAAAGCTTTTCATTTGTGAATTCACTTTATATTTATATACACAGACTGTTTCTAATATCTCTTTATCCTTCCTGAAATTACCTCTAGCACTGTATATCATTCGAAAGGATGTTTTTAGATTTTTTCATTCTTTTTTCCCCCTTTCGTTTTTTCATTTCCTTCTCTTTTTTCACACAGGTGACTGCATTTGAAAACGGATCTTCTCGTTTGCTTTAACAGACATTTTTTATCTGGTACACTTTCAGAATATAGTTTCTCTTGTAAGCATAATCTCCTTCTTTTAGAACCAGCTTCACTTGGATAGTAGGTTGGTTGGTAAGGAGGTTGATTTTCACATGTCAACCATTGTTGTGTTATTTAATACAGAATCAACTTTTATTATGATTTCGCAAGTAACTATTCTTAATACAAATGATTTGAAGAAAATTTAAGTCTTTATGTGAAAAAAAATTACTCTATTATATGGTTTGAGACCGGGCCATTGGCATAATGGTTAGAATGTTCGCCAATGGTCTGGAAAACCCGGGTTCAATCCCAGGTCGAGTCATTCCAAAGACTCAAAAAATTGGTACTTGATGCCGCCTTGCTTAACACTCAGCATTACAAAGTACAGATCAAGAGTCATGTGGAGCAATCCAGGAAATGGAGTAACGCCCTCCATTCCTTATGGTAGCTATAAAAAAAGTAAGCCTTCGAGTCGCCGTTGACTACAGTCGCCAACTTTAGATGGTTTGAAGCAAATTTCCTTATTTAATAATAATAATAATAATATATTTGCATACAGATATATGGTTTCAAGTATTGTTGGTTGTTTAATGCCAAACGCTCTTCATACATATATATTAAATATATATGATTTGGTTTGGTTAAATTTTACTCTCTATCAACCATTTAATGCCAAATCCTTTTTATACACATTTATTAAACTTATTTGATTTGAGATTACATTTTGTAGATAATATTTTTAAACGAGCCTGAGCTTTTTCTATTAATACAGTTAAATTATTTCAAGTATTGCTATATAACAGGCACAATTTAACATCAGCCATTTTTTGACACATAGTTCGTAGGTAATATCATTTTTAAATTTGAACTAATTTCTTTGCACTCAAGTTTTGCTATTTTTACACAGTTAAATCGTTTCAAATTTTGCTATCTATCACTACTAATTCTATTCATTGCTAATCTTTTGCTAATTCTATTCATTGCTAATTCTATTCATTGCTAATCTTTTGCTTGCAGGCAGTTATCTGGTTACAAGTTTTACTATTCAATACTAATTTTATTTACAGTTGGTAGTAGATTTTTGAGCCCTTACCAAATTTAGGTTTTTGATAAGCGTTACTATTTACCGTGAAATTTAGCAGTGGTCAACTTCCTATTCTCTCAACGCAATTGACTCTCAGCCACAGCTTTCTAGCTCCTAAAAGATAAGGATTAGACGCTTGCTGCTGGTGCAGATTGAAAAATCCGGTCGCGGCAAAGCATATATGTGCTAGGGCTTGACAACCAACCAATTGATCAGATTTGGCCAGTCAGACTGCCCGTCTAGACCAGTAAGGGCCAAAAAGGTGTGTTGCAAGTAACTTGACCACTTGGTGTCCGCGTTAAGTACTGCTCAACCAGTAGGATCCCGTCCTTACGTATCACGGGTCGACACTCACGGCCAACAGGTGGCATCGTTGGCGGGGTGAAAAGAAAAACAAACTTTAAGTCACCCCTGTCTCAAGCAGATCCTAAAAATATTTAAGATGTGATTGTTTAACTGTCTGCAAAGTGAGGGGCGATTCCTAGAAATATAAATCGCCTCCAAGACTTTCAGATTAGATTTATCTCTAGCTCTATGCAGGACAGAGAAACAATCATCTTCATAACTTGTTCTGCAACTATTCATAGTAAGCACATGCTCATCAATAGCCGAATCCATTGCCTGAGAGAGCCCGGATGTTAATCAGCCAGACAAGAGAACTCTGGGTATATGCTGTCTAACTCTCGTTTCAAGGCGTTGACAAGTCATACCTATATATGTCGAACTACATCGACATACAAATTTGTATATTAAATTACTTTCTTTAAAGATAGGCAGCTTGTCCTTATTTGTAGAATTAAAGGCCGGTCTCGTAATGAATATTGGTCTTAGTCCGTGTATATATATATATATATATATATATATATATATATATATATATATGTTGAACAATACAGACATTTTTTGTCGACATACCTTTGTATTTGGACTTTCAAGTTGCCGTATCAATGTAATGATATCCGGCTGGAAATGGTTAATAAACCTTCCTTAATTAATTGACTCCCAAGTATTTGCAGCCTTGTTCGGTCCATCAACGGGGATGGGTGTATATTACAAAACCGATATTACCTTTGTACGTATAGTACTCCTTTGTAAGAATTAAGCCTTACATCTGCATTCAGAATTACTGTTATATTGGTAAGCTTGAGGATTGTGCAATTTGAAATATGTATATATTTCTTCTTTAGGGCATATTAGCGAAGAAATGCTGTCTGAATCAGCGGTTGTGTCAATTCGTATAAATGCACCACATGGACGCTGACTAATCGTATAGAGAGAAAGCTTGACGAAAACTCACAAAAATGCTGCGAGCTGTGTTGAACAAGTCCAGTGGGCAGCATCCCACAAAACGGCAGTTTAACGACCACCAATCTCACATCTCGAAAACCTTTCAAACTAGACGAGCAAGACATGCGAGACACTACTGGAGATGTAAGGGCGAGCTCATAAGCGATGTACCCCTGTGGACTCCTTCACTCGGACTGGCAAGGGTAGGGCGACTAGCTAAAACTAATCTAAAACAGCTTTGTAGTGATACTGGATATAGCATGGAAGAACTAGCAAAAGCGATGGACGATAAGAACAAGTGTTAGGAGAGGATCAGAGAAATCGGTGCTAACAGCACGCCATGATGATATATATATATATATATATATATATATGGCAATTACACAATGAATGCAGCGAGCAATCTTCAACAAGTCCTGGCGGGCAACACCCCACAAGACACCAACTGTACGGCCACCTGCCTCTATCACGAAAACTATTCAGTTAGACGAACCAGACATCCAGGACATAGCTGGAGAAGCAGAGACGAAGTCATAAGTGATGTAATCTTATGGACCCCAACACATGGCCGTGCAAAACCAGGACGACCAGCACGAACATACATTCAGCAACTATGTGAGGGATACGGGATGTTGTCCAGAAGACCTGCCTGAGGCGATGAACGATGGGGAAAAGTGGCGAGAGAGGGTCAGGGATATCCGTGCTACCAGCCCGACATGATGATGATATATATATTATATATATATATATGTGTGTGTGTGTGTGTGTGTGTAGTGTGATTTTGTTCGTCTATAACCAACCCTTCTACTTCTTTCCTTCTCCTAGACGTGTTGCTATTCCAAAGTTAAAGATCTCTGTCAGATCTTTTATTTACCCATTCAGCTTAATATCGTTGGATCCATACCTTTTCCTAGGTTATAAATTGTCATGTTAAATCCAAACAATCGCATTAAGCATTTTAAATTGGGGTCACCATGCCCATTTTCCTTCGACGATACCCCACAAATCCCCTCTCTCTCTATATAATATATATATAGTAAATTTGGCATCGCTTGTGTGCGAGGTGGACCGGTGATCTAATTGTAGAGTTTCGGCTGTGGTTGCTGGTTCGATCTCCAGTGGTGGGGGATCACGGTATGCACTGCTAATGAGATCTAATAAGGTCGAAACAGCTGTCCAGGGTTCGATATGTCACATTGTAGTGCTTGCTGGGTTTTCTAGTCATGATAATTCGATTAATATAATACAGTTCCTTTATTCAAATGTAATATGTATATTTATAATGGAGTTTGCTATATTTACAAATAAAGAAAGTTCAGAGTCGGTTAAAGAGTATATATAATAAATATACCGATATTGATACAAAGCTAGAATGTTTATGAAAATCAGCAGATTTCTATATAAAAAATGTTTTTTAATTTTAGTGCAAATGTTCTCTCCGTGTTTTTACATTTGATTGACCAATCAGTTTTGTCAGCGTCCATGAGGTTGCATCCATAAATTATACTGACACCGGTCCTGCTTGGAAGAAATCCCTTTTTCTTTTATCAGATAGTCAGATTTCCATAAGATCGATAACCAGACAATAACAGTCTATGGATTCCCAACGCGTATGTGGATAACGCTTTCTGTTAATGTGAAAATGCTAACAAGATACTGGTCTACAAATCTCTAACCTTTTCCACTTAAAGTGTGGATAGATCCTTCCTGTTTAAAGGACTGGGAATCTGTTTTATTTACGTTCAGATTGAGGCAAATGCCCCCAGCTACTTGATCAAAGTTATGCAGCAGGGGTTTTGCTAGGACAGGTGTTTTTTGCAGGAAGCGCTAGATCATCTGCATAGTCGGTGTCTGATTAGATACACATTTTAGCCGTATTTATGATACAGAAAAAAATATTTTTGAGTTAATTATTTTTAGCTTTTCTTCACGCTAATGCACTCGGTAAAGGCATGAATCCATCTAATATCGTCGTCCTTGGGGAAATAGTAGAACGAACTAGGTTCTTCAGCACTGATAAAGCAAGAACTCAATGACAATGAAAAGTTTGAATTCAGCTGTACTCCATACTGTCCTCTGCTTAAAAATTTACTGATGTTACATCCCAGATCGAGGTAGATTGGTTAGGTGGGGTTTTATAACACATCAACCATTTAATGCCTAATGCTTTTTACATATGTTGATTTAAATATATGATATCTAATCACATTTTGTAGAAAACATTTTTAAACGAGTTAGGGCTCATTTTTTCAAACAGTTAAATGCCTTCACTTAGTTCTATATAGTACGAGTAATTTCATTTACTATCAATTATTTGTTTGCACACAGTTAAATAGTTTCAAGTATTGCTATGTATCACTAACAATTCAATTAAACATCAGTCATTTCTTAACGCACTCTTAAATAATCAACCAGTGCAATTTCAAACTATTCAGTTTAGTATAAGTACATAGTTTTTTTTTTCTTGTTTACAAACAGTTAAATGTAAAAACAGTTCAATTTCCAAACAATTCCATTTAGCATAAGTACACAGTTTAAATGTCAAAAAGTTACATTTGACCACATGGATAGGACTCAAATCAGGTGCTACCACTACGGACCCGGGTAGATCTGGGAGCGATTACAATGAAGAGGTACTCTGCATTCCCCAAAGCTCCAGCATTACTGGAACGTTACAATCAAATTGCTTAATGTTACATGCAGGACACTCATTGGAACAGTCTTACCCCTCTACAAAAGTGCAGTCGGCGTATTCTGCAACCCCAGTTGACTGGGAGTATTCGGTAAATGAATAAAGTTGGTGACCTCAGTCGAGGGTGATCCGAATGCTCCCTTTTCAATAGCTAATATACCGAGGTGTCAGAAAGGGCACTACTCCATTCCCCGCATTGCCCACCTTTACCCTTGATCCTTACCTTATAATGCTAAGTGTTACGGGAAGGTGACATCAAGTACCATTTTTTAAGCCTATGTTATGACCTCGACCAGGGATTGAACTCCGGTCTCCAGCCCATACTCATTAGGCCCGAATATTCTTTTCTCTTAAAGACGATTGTTCACTCGCTCGTGAAACGACTGAAATCAGCTTAAACAAACGTCATGAACTATTTTCATTTATTAAGCGGTTATATATATATATATATATATATATATATATATATATATATATATATATAGTTGTATATATGTTTTTGATCCTATTTGTGCATCTCTAGAAAGATGTTTCATGATTGTAATGACATTGTTTGCAAAGTCCCTCAATAGTGCGTATCAATACGATTAAACTACAATTTATTTTTGACTGAGGCTTACTAATCAATATTCTTCACTGAACACTTGACCCCAGGGAATTCAAAGTTACATCTGAGATTGTAACAGTGCGGAAACGGTCTTTATCAACAGTGTTATGAGGATTTTACCTATTTATTGCAATTTGTACAATTACAATTATTTTTGTATGATCTCTGAATATTTTATACAACACATTAGTTTTTGCAATAGTTTATCAATTACATTAGAAAACGCCCAGCCTACTTTAACTTCAATTGGCTTGTCAAAATATGAGTTAAAACTGATAATAAACCTCAGATGTTATCAGCGATTTCTATAACGACTTTTAGTGTTTTTTTCAAAATCACGCAATGTTGAAAACATTTAAACAGCTAGAGTTTAAACTTAATATATACATATTTATTAAAAAATAGTATATATCATACAAAATACAAATATATATATTTATATTACATATCGTGAGTATATATATATATATATATATATAGTCATCCACAGACAGACTGTTTCGTTGTATCACAACACTTCAGTGAGGCTAGACACGTAGGATGCTTGAAGCCGGGATATATATAAAGTATAATATATGTACAATATTTAGTACACACACACACGCACACACACACACACACACACACACACACACACACACACACACACACACACACATATATATATATATATATATACATATAACTTGTATTATATATATGTACATGGTTCTTTCAATAAGTTTCCAGAACCTTTTAGTACAGGCATTTAAAATAATCTTAGACACTTGAATATTCTATGTTATTGCTATACATCTTATGAGATGACTGACCAATTTTTATAATTTCAGGTTCAAATGAACAGCTGCAGCAGGAATTGGAATACACTCTACTAAAGCCTGATTGTCACAGCTGGTCAATTTCAAAAATGCAATCTGGACGTGAGGACACTTTGGAAGAACGATATGCAATAAAATTCTGTTTTAAACTTGGAAAAAATGCTGCAGAAATGTATGGAATGCTTCAGACTGCTTTTCGACCATCTTGCATGAATTGAACATCAGTTTTTGAATGGCATAAGAGATTTAAACATGGCAGGAAGTCTGTGAGGGATGATGAGATGTGTGGGAGGAGTAAGGAAGTCAATACACCTGAGTTGATTGGCCAAAGGTTTAGGGTTACTATGTTGAGATTTTAAGGGAGTTCAGGAAGAGATTCCGTCGGAAGAGGCCAGCACTCTTCAAAACGGGTCAGTGGCATTTCCACCAGGACAATACACCAGTCCACAACTTCTCACAGACTATTTGACCAAGATGGGCATCAAGACAGTTCCTCAGCCTCGCTATAGTCCAAACCTTCCTCCCTGTGACGTTTGGTTATTCCCTTAGCTAAGAGGCTGTCGTTATGAGATAATTGAGATGAAAGAGGCTGTGAGGAAGGTCATTGACAAGCTCCCACAAGAGGACTTCCATGTGGCCTTCCAGAAGTTGTTGGAAGGGTACAAGTGCATTGCAGCTGGAGGAGATTACTTCAGGATGGGACTAGAGTTTTATGTGTGTACTCTCAATAAAAGTGCCCATACCAAAAAAGTCTAGAAACCTATTTAATGATTCTCGTATATATATATATATATATATATATATATATATATATATATATATATATATATCATCATCATCATCATATCGCGCGGGTAGCACGGATATCCCTGACCCTCTCTCGCCACTCCTCCCTATCGTTCATCGCCCTAGGTAGGTCTTCAGGACAACATCCTATCCTCACATAGCTGCTGAATATATGTTCGTGCTGGTCGTTCTGCTTTTGCACGTCCATGTGTGGGGGTCCATAAGAGTACATCTCTTATGAGTTCGTCCCTGCTTCTCCAGCAGTGTCCTGCATGTCTGGTTCGTCTAACTTGAATAGTTTTCGTGATAGGGGGCAGGTGGCCGTACAGTTGGTGTCTTGTGGGGTGTTGCCGCCAGGACTTGTTTAAGATTCACATATATATGTACATAACATACATATATATATATATATATATAGAGAGAGAGAGAGAGAGAGAGATATGCATAATCCGTACTTACACAAAAACTTATATGTGTATATTCATGATACATAAATCTCTCTCTCTCTCTCTCTCTCTCTATATATATATATATATATATATATATATATATATATGTACACCTTTTATATACAAGCTAAATAATTATAAAAAGTAAATATTCAAATATGTATGTATATATCGACTATATATAAACAATATAATCTATTTTGTCTTGGTTACATTTTCTGTTACTTGTTTTCACACACACACACACACACACATATATATGTATATATATATATATATATATATATATATATATATATATATATATATATATATACAGATTTATATGTTTGTTCATCTGTATTTAGCTAAATGCCTCTCTATATGTTTTTATAGATAAAGCCATGTCTGTCTGTCTGTATGCATGGGTACTTTTTCTGAATTTCACCATCATATTTATATATATAATGTATGTGTGTGTATGTGTATGCATGTGTGTAACTTATATATATATATATATATATATATATATATATATATATATATATATATATATATATAATTTAAATCTGAATGTACATTTTATTTATCGCTATATTTTGATTGTATCTTTAAACTTATGTTTGTATAGTTTTTGTTCATGTACATATAAGCATATGTATATTATACACACACAGACACACACACACAGACACACGCACAAACACTCATATATATATATATGTTTGTGTGTGTGTGTG
>OY757938.1:41300824-41358324 GCA_963585895.1 Sepioteuthis lessoniana
AAGTGTCCTCAAGTCTCCAGGACTCTTCTCAGTATTCTGGCTGCTTTCAATAATGCTGTTGTTTGGATGGTTTCCACTCGGCCGCCAACTTCCAAATCTTCAAGATTATGTTATTATTATTTACAAATCTTATCTTCCACAGCATTTTTAGTTTTCCAGCAAAGTCCAAGTAATTGTTTGGTTTGGTTCAGCTTTATGGCATATCAACCCTTGTTGGGTATTTAATGTAAAATCCAATTCTATACATATAAACAGATCTATAACAAACAATTCAGTTTAGCAGAAGTACTCAGTTTAAATGTCAAAACAGTGCTATTTCAAGCAATTCAGTTTAACCTAAGTACACAGTTTAGTTCTATTTGACCCGTAGAAAAGACCATTATCAGGTGCTACCACTCCGAGTCAGACTTGACCTGAGAACGATGACAATGAAGGGATACTCCGTATTCTCCAAAGTTCACGCATTATACGAGCTACAGCATCAGATTGTTTAATGTCCTATCAGGACACTTGCCGGGTAGTGTTACCCCTCTGTAGAGATGCAGTTGGTTTATTCTCCAGCCACAGGCGACTTGGCCACCAATAGATGGCAAGTTCTTTTTTTTTTTTTTCATATTAATTAAAACCAGGTCTTGTCTTCTATCCATAATTAAGTAATATGTAGCTGAAAATCTCAAAGAAATGTATGCATCTATCATTATTCCATTCCTTGCGAGCTTTTAACACCGGTTTTCACAAAAATATGTCGACTCAAACTACTAGGGTTCTTCAAAGAAGTTCAATTGATCTTAAGTGCTATGATTTCGATTTGTCTTGGTACTTCTTCTTGATGCTCTTTTCCAAAGAGTTCCAAAAGAGTTCTAAAAGATCCAACTACAAATGGTATTACTGTCACCTTTTTAGCTTTCATGCAGGATCCTAGTATTATCTTTATCAGCTTATCCCTCTTTTTACTTCAAAATGATACGAAATGATAAGTTCTTTTATCGTTGTCTTTTGGTATAGATTTCAGGGTCTGTTTGTCTGTCAAAGTCGCAGATAATGTTTTGCGGTTAATTTAGAAGGACAAATTCTTGTTCGTTCAGTAAGGCTATTTTTTCTATAATCAAACGTTTCTTGTCTATTGCGAAATAACTTACACTCGTTATCATTCTGAGTGTTTGTTTTGATATAATTAGTTCTTATGGCATTTTTTGTAATCGGGCCATTGGTCTAAAGAATAGAGTGTTCGGCCTGATCCGGGTGACTGGGGTTCAATCACAGGACGTCATACCAAAGACTCAATAAATGGTACTTGATGCCGCCTTGCTTAGCACTCAGCATTAAAAGGTAAGGATCAAAGGTAAAGTGGAGCAATCCAGGAAATGAAGTAAGGCCCTCTTTTACACGTCGGTGTTGTAGCTATTGAAAAGGAAGCCTTCAAGTCATCCTCGACTAAGGTCACCAACTTTACTTTTATTAAGATATTCAGTTTCTCTCTTCAGGTTTCCTCTTCACAGCCATGTTTTAATCATCTCCAGTGCAATTCTCTTAGTGTGTCGCTTGATGTTATTTTTCCTCTCATTTTCTTTTTTTAGAGTTGTGACTATTGTTTTTTCTGTTTGTTTCTAAGTTATTTCAATTAATAATGCTATTACTAGCTGCTGTAATCAGCCTTTTTTGTATGTTCTTCGACTCTTAGAATTGTTTTTTCCTAGGCAGTCCGTTATGCTTGATAACTCTCTCCCCCTTCATTTCTAAATGAATAATGTCTATCTTCGTAATTTCTTGAATGTAAGATTTTTTGCGTCGTCATCGATTTCTTTTCTTAGATCGATCTTTCTGAGTTGGTCCCTGAAAAATTACAAGAATAACCCAAAATATATGACAAAGGGAAGTGTTAATGAGTTTAATGTTGTTTGTTAAGAAGTAAATTTCTATAGTTTGCTGAGATGTTACACACACACACACACACATATATATATATATATGTGTGTGTGTTTGTGTGTGTGCATGTGTGTGTGTGTGTGTATTAAAACAGTTTATGGTTGTCACTATCCCACTAGGTGGGTTTGTGGCAGACCAAATGTCGTATAATTTGGAGAGAGCTCAATATCTGTGATAGAGCTATTATATATTATTAAATAATAATGTTCTAGCTTGTATATATATTTAATAGCATGGAGCAGTGGTTTCATGCCGTCTCTATACGAAAATCAACAGACATCATCAGCCTGATGATTGTCTAATAAAGATAGCATGAAACCACTGTGTAAAAGACTGACTTAGCTGGCGACGTGTATGAACTTAGCAGATTCAATACGGTCGCATGATAACATCAACAAAGTGGAGGATAAAAAAGAGGGTGGCGAAGAATATAATTTATTGCCTATGTAAATATTTACAGATATTTCTGTTTGCAGATAAGATCAACAAATTACCAGAAGAAAAACGCTGGTTATCGAAACTTACATAAGTTCCGATAACAAGTCGTAAAAAGAAGATTCGTGAGGCGAAGATAATGTTCATATTTCTGCATGAGACTTGAAAAGACAATATAAGGTCTTTAATTTTGGACTAAAGGCAGAGGCCGGCTGGCCACTCAAGCGAAGGGGAAGGTCCGCTAGTTACTCAAGGAAACCTGTTGGCTTCCCCGCACTACAACACAGAAAGGGTCCCCGCTACAGAAGAAAGACATGTGCGAGCGTGCTCTGACTGTATTCCTATTTCACTCAAGCTTTGCTGTCGAAAAATAAAAATATAAATTATATTTTTATATATCTACAAGTTTTTCGTTGTTTGTTCAGTAGTTCTATATACGACAACTGGTCGCAGATAAGCATTCATGCTATTAATTATATATAAAAACAAATATATATATATATATATATATATATGTGTGTGTGTGTGTGTGTGTGTGTGTGTGTGTGTGTGTGTGTGTGTGTGTTTAGTTTCTTTGTTTATTTAATGCTTAAGCTATCTTTGTAAAAGTGTTTTATATTGGCCTTCGACCCGGCCAAACTTGCCATTCCAAAGTGATGCACCGGAAGGAAGTGACACATTCCAATGGCCAGTAATCGAAAGAAATCGCGTTGGCGGATTTGGCTGACGAAATGGGACAAGATAAAAGCCCATGATACACTCATAGACTGATGCACCAGAAGAGAGTGACCTCTGAACTGCATGACAGTTATTTCCGCTTGATGACGATCAAACATGCCATTCCAAAGATTGAGTGGGCGATTGAGTGGGCGATTGAACTGCTATATAATTCGGTGGAGACAGGAAGTCAGACGAGTTGAAGGTCAGACGAGTTGGAGAGGCGAGTTGGAGTAAAGTGGTGGTAGAGAAAGCCAGAAGAAAGCTGAGCCCCCGGGCCTCCGGTTGAGCATCAGGAGAACGAGAACGACACACGGCTATATCCGGAGGTGCTGGTGAGGTCAATATGTTGCAGTCTTTGTTCAGTCTCCAACTACCTCTTACACGCAAACGTTACAAATAAAGTGAGAGGTATATTTTTTAAAAGAAGTCTTCGCTCGTCCTTATTCATTGCGTCAGTATGTATTCAGTAGATATATATATATATATATATATATATATATATATATGTATTATGTGTTTGTATAGTTAATCATGGTCATGGCTATACAACAAAAGCACATTTATGCTACTATTTAATTGGTCCATACCAATTTCTGACCATCATAGTGCGGCTAAAGAGTGAACTAGCTAACTATGATGTTGCACTCCAGTAAGTGAGACACTAAGGCATGGAGAAATATATATATATATATATAGTCATCCACAGACAGATCTGTTTCGTTCTATCAGAACTCATTAGTGTGGCTAGACAGTATCTGGGATCGAAACCCGGTTGACTCAAACGCCAAGCCAAAGCTTCTAACCATTTAGCCACGAGGAGATATTAGCTACGAAGTACATTTTTTAAAAGGTTACGAATCACAATTACTATTGTTTACATATATCCGTTCAATATATATATGTATATATATATATATAATCTCTCAAAGACTGGCTTTTATGTCTTTATTGTTTTACTACCTTCCCTTATTAGCCTGATTGTTCTTCTTTCACCTTTTCTCCTCTTTTCTTTCTCCTGTTCTTTTTCTTTCTTTCTTTTCTCTTTTCTTTTTCTTCCTTATATATATATATATATATAT
Organism: Sepioteuthis lessoniana; assembly: GCA_963585895.1. Classification (NCBI taxonomy): domain Eukaryota; kingdom Metazoa; phylum Mollusca; class Cephalopoda; order Myopsida; family Loliginidae; genus Sepioteuthis; species Sepioteuthis lessoniana. Next base: position 41,304,985 of record OY757938.1, read on the forward strand.
ATATATATATATATATATAAGGAAAGTTAGATTTGCCGGTTTGACTCTCGAGAAAAACGTTTGCTATTAGATGTGGCGGGAATTAAAAACCTTCAAAATAAAATTATAATGGCATTATAACTGTGGTTGAGTTTTCTTCCATTTACGTTTCAGATATATATATATTTACGTTTCAGGTATATATATATATATATATATATATATATATATATATACGAGTATCATTAAATAAGTTTACAGGCTTTCTTTTCTTTTTTTGGTATGGGCACTTTTATTGATAGTACACACATGAAACTCTAATCCCTTCCCGAAGTAATCTCCTCCGGCTGCAATGCACCTGTACTGTTCCAACAACTTCGGGAAGGCCCCATGGAAGTCCTCAGTGTGATTCTTAATACAAATAATTTACATTTTTAAATGGTACGGAATACTCTTATGTAATACCAAAAATTGCACACGACGTTATATTTTCTCTATCCTTAATGTCGAAGTATATTTGTGTCCTAAAATAGAATATTTTCTTTGACTTAATGTCTGAATGTAAACTGATAGTCGTAATAAATTTATTAGAATACAAGAATAATATAGAGTTGTAAAAAAAAGTGTACCATACCCATGATACGGATATGTGTGAAACGTACATAGAATGTTCATAACATATATACGTAGAACATAGGAATCCCGAAACACGAAAAACACTTACGACTTCTTAGTTCAGGTACGAAACTTTTTATTACCTTTGAGTTTAAAGGTTATTCGACATAAGGATAGAGATACACATTCTTTCTATTCTGGCTTTTCCATCTCCCCCGCCCCCCATCTCGTACGGCGCCCGTAGCGCGCAAATTCGTCTCGCCTCAGCGAGCCCCGACAGTCGACCCTTCTCGTTCGGTGTCTAGTTCTCAACTCAACTAACTGACTTTATCAACTCTCCCAAAATCCTCCGCGCGCTTCCGGTGCATGACGTCATTCACATCCCCCTATCTAGGACTTTTATTTTGACGTCTCTGAATGACACGTTCAATTCACGGGCGCGTGAAGACCTGCGTTCATGTTGCACCTAGCTAACCCATGCACTGAACCGGAAGGTTCTCAGACTAACTAAACCCAATGGCATAAAACGAAATCCCTCGGCCATTATATTACAAAAGTATGCAAAGGCTTATGGGGCAACATTAATTATAGAAAGATGAAATAATCTTCCAAGTTAAGTAATAAAACTTTAATAAAAACCACCTATCAGTAACAGAATTTTTTACATATTACACCTTTAAAAACAGAGCAAAAATCACAGTACAAAAATGTCACTAAATAGCTGAGGTTTCCAAGAACAAAATAATACTTATAGGCAAATATAACTGATAGATTAAAAATAGAAATGTTAGGTCTGGATTTTAACTCAGTTAAAATTTCAGAAATCGACATCGAAAGTTTTTTTGGGGGGATTTTTTGTGACCTGCTTAAGAGTACACATACTTCAAGGGTACTTAGTCACATCTGTGATAGGTGCACTGTTAATAATCAACCCCTGGGTCCGATATAGATACAATATACTATGCAAAAAAAAAAAAATGCAAAACCAAAACCTTATTAAACGCGGAACCCAGACAACAGGTTTAGGTTACATGAAGGGCAGGTGTTTTCTTTATAGCCAACGTGGAGGACCTAATTGCTATCCTGCTAATGCTGGGTGTTATTTTGTCGGATACACACACGACAAATTAAAAAAAAAATCACTCAATTTAGAAACAACAAGGAAAAATTGGACCAGAGAAAGCAACAAGTTTATATATCATAACTATGTTAGGAGCTAACCAAAACAACGAAAATATAGGAAATGAATGCAAGATATCTGGGAAGAATAAGCTAGATTTTAGACAACAAGCCAAAAATTCGCTGACCAAGCTAGAATGATTATAAAGAAAGGTTGTTTTTCTTACCTTGAAATATCATAAATACACCTAGAAATAAATAGGGAATCATGTCAACAAAACCCGAATGAAAGAATCGAGACGGTAAATACTGAAAAATAAGAACCCTCTAAGCAAATTGAAACGTAAAGCAATAGTAATCGAAACACCACACACCAAAACACAGAACAAACACTGGCGCAGGAAGAAAAATAAATATCAAGATTATAAAGAGAATTATATCTGAAGAAAAAACCACATTACCATTTCTTAGGAACCAAGACCGATAAACAGTCAAAGAAACTGAAAATATAAAAAAATAATGACACTCATCACAACGAACAACATCCCGAAATTAGACTAATCTATACAGGAACAAATTTAGTCTGTACTAAAATTGCAGTTCCCCAAAAGAAGATGGACAGAAACTCAAAACCTGGATGGAAAATTAGTCTGGAAACACAGATAAGAAATATAAGACGTCGAGCAAAAATGCGACACAATTAAAACAAGCGATACAACTCAAGGAAATAAATCAGAAGGTACAGGTAAAAGTAGGTAAACTAAAAAAAACTATCGAACCAGTATCAAACAATACAGATAAAACAAGACATTCAAAAACTCTAAAACACTCTACTAGCAAGTAGAGGGGAATGCACGAAGATATACGAGCAACCGGATATAAGAGAGGCTAAACTATTATGGATTCAAATATAGGAACGAAGAGATTATAACAAAAAGCCTTTTGCAAAAAATGGTCACTGGGTTGGCGTTCGCAAACAGATGACAGGATTGACCTTTGCGAAGAAGATGACTGGGTTGGCATTCGCAAAAATATGGTTACAGAGTTGGTATTCGCAATGAAGATGACAATGTCAACATTAGCAAAAAGTGATGACGAATTTGCAAACAGTTAATAGGATTGGAACTAGAAAAAATGACAGGGTTGGTGTTCGCAAAAAAAGATGAGAGTATTGGGTCAGCAAAAAATGATGACACGGTCGCCTTTTGCAAAACATAGTCTCGTTGTGGCGTTTGCGAAAATTGGTAACTGGGTTGGCATTTGTAAACAGATTATTGGATTGGCGACTGCAAATAGATAATCTACTTTTTAAAATAATCTTTTCACGTGTTAGAAGATAGAGAAAAATTAGGAAAATTGGCTATAATACAAAAAATTATTGGTTGTTTGTGTTTTACGGCGTATTAACCCATGTAGGTTGTTGAATGCCAAATCTATTTATACGTATATATTAAATATATATGTAATATAACGGACGGGCGCTGACGTTGAGAACCCGCGAGCGCATCGGCTATCGCAATCAATGAAAATGTCACGAACCTAGCGCGTGCGGGCAGAATGAACTACAGGGTTCTGAAGTGATTTTGATATATTCACACATGAATTGTCACATGTTTCACGATAGTTTTCACTAGTGTCACCGAACATTCGGGAACCTTCGATTTGTTCAAAAATATCTCTATATAAGAAATCAAGTCGGGAGATTTTGGCTGTTGAAGGCAGGGTCCTAAACAGGTGCGTCAGAAGTTCAGGAGACCCCGACCCGTCATAACCAGCCTGTCACAATACGATTGACAGGAACGTGTCAACAAGCCGGCTACCACGACATCTGCCGTCGCCACCAAGGAGAAGAGGGAGGAAGAACGCATGAAACGAACTTTTCGAGCTGCAAACCGTTGTAACCCAAGTGAATAAAAAAAAACGACTACTATTTTTCTTCCTTAAATTTCGAGTTTGAGTGTTTTATTTTTCTGCGGACTCCTTTCTTTCAAACACAATATTTTGGTCCTATGAGACATATATAATTTATAAATCATTAGCTTGTAGGTAACAATTTTTAATGCGTTAGATCTCATTTGTTTGCACACAGTTAAATGGTTTCCAGACCAGTATAGTAAATGATTAAATAGTTTTGTTTACCCACAGAGGAGTCTCTAACAGGTATGATCATGATGTGTCAAAGCGGTCATGGGAGTAATGGCTATGAAGAAGTACTCTGCATTAACCAAAGTTTTAGGACTGGAGCTTTACAATCATATGACTTATTGTCGTATTGAGAACAATCGTTAGAGGGGGTTACCCCTTCTTCTGAGTAACATCGGTGTATTCCGCAGCTCCCATCCACCCAGTCGATGGGGCTCGACGGGAAAAAAAGGTCTACCCATTTACTTTATTTTTATCAACGATTTTCATTCGTAATTTTAAAATTTACCCATATATATATATATATATATATATGTATATAAATAATCCAGTCAGTGTCTGTAATTTGATTTCCACTTTATGTTTTTTTATCTTTATTTTCTGATTTTTAATTTTATTTTTTTAATTTTCCTTATTTTATCTTCTGAATACGAACTGTAACTCCTCATTCGCATCTCTGCAACAGGACAGAGCATGTAAAAGAGTCATCTGACGAGACAGAGAATATACCAATAATATTCTCCGCCGAAATAAATTTATTATGACGGCTTAACCAAGTTTGAGTCTCCATTTAATTGTACTATATATATATATATATATATATATATATATATATATATATATATATATATATATATATATATCAGCAAATCATTTTGTGAAAATTCCTCACTCTCTCTCTTTCTCTCTCTCTCTCTCTCTCTCTACATTCCTAGTACGTCTTCTAGATGGCATAAGTGATGAACGTAAGTCTTTTTTAGTTGGCCAATACTAGTGTGTCCCTGTGTACGTGCCACAGGAGGACTTCACTTATGATATCGTTACTTTTTCTTCAGCCGTACCCAGCATGCTATATTCGACTAATTCGGATGATTTGTGAGATAATGGCAAATAGCCGTATAGTTGCCATTTTGTGGGAGGGCAGTAACCATACAGTAGCACTGACACAGTTACAGCTTGGAATATTCCCCGTTTTATTTAATCAGAGAGATCAAATGGTCAAAAAGCCTATCGATAGCAGCCCATGCCTTTCCAATGCGTATATTGATTTCGCTTTCAATAGATGAGATATTGCTACCAAGATATATGGTATTGTCTAGTAATTTCAGAGGCCTAGCATATAATTTGGAGATGGCACCATCTTGTTGGAAACTCATAAACTGTGTTTGAGCTGAATTCATGTAGAAACGAATGCTTCTTCCTACGTGCTTCAGGCTATGCGACCAAGATTTGTAGTCTGTATCCATAATGTTTTATGCGGGATACCGTCTGCTTTTTGTCATTTTTTTTTTTTTTGAGTGAGGCCATTTTCTTTCATTAGATCTATTAACGTTCGCAGTACATAATCTAGGCAGATTATAAATAGCTATGGTGATAATGTATATCCTAGCAAGACTCCAACGACGATGTCAAAAAAACCAGTACTATCATTGGATGAGAATGATTGTTTTTGTAGAGTACCATTATAGTGGTAATATATTTTTTGATGTGATAAAATTATCTATAATACATAATTATTTAATATCCAAGGTTGGAGTATGGGAAGGGGAGAAATGGAAGTAGTTTAACACACACACACACACACACACAAACACACACACACACACACATATATATATATATATCAGAGTAGGCGTAAAAGTTCAAAGGCTTCCTTCCTTTATATCTGCCGACGTTTTTGTCCAATGAGATCTAAGCACAGTAATACTGATGATAGGCACATGTTGGCTGCAAGGAGAACTATCTAGAAAAATATACTTTATTTGTTAATATTCCTTGAGTGTATTTTGAATAGCCTATGAACTTTTCAGCTTAACCTTATATATATATATATATATATATATATATATATATATATATATATATATTGTCATCCACAGACTGTTTCGTTGTATCAAAACTCTGCAGTGTGGCTAGATAGGAGGATGCTTGAAGCTGGGATCGAAACCCACCCAAATTTACGTTAGATTTTGTATGTTACCGCTTTGTAACCTCGAGAAGTATAAGGCTTTATGTAAATTATATATATATATATATATATATATGGGTGCGTATATGTTTGTATGTGTGTGTGTGTGTTGTTGTTGGGCAGCAGTCTTTCATTTAAGCATGTTTGATTAAAATAAAGACACATTTTGTTTATGTAATTTTATTAAGATCCTTTCAAGTTTCTCGTTTAGTGTCTCGGTTTCACATTGATATGAATTTACGAAAAGTGTCACGAGCGTATTCGGACTTTTCATAGGTCATCATCAGGAGTAGTTTGCATGTGTAAAGAGTGTTTTTAAGAGATTTTTAAAGAGTATTTTGGGTTTTTTATAACATTATAAAATTAGGTAAACGCATTTTGGTAAAACTAAGATGCTGATGACATCGAAAGAATTTAAAAACAGAACGGTATCAACAGAAACAGAATATTATCAAGAAAAATAGAATATTTAAAGATACGTTCGAAGCCATCAGTACCTCAAGTTTATACCACAGTATGAAAGTAATATTTCCAATATTTTCAAATGAAACGCAGTTTCTTCCAGGCAGCGGTCACATCGGTACTGCTATATGGATGCACTACATGGACGCTAACAAAACGGCTGGAGAAAAAACTAGATGGCAATTACACAAGAATGCTGCGTGCAATCCTGAACAAGTCCTGGCAGCAACACCCCACAAGACACCAACTGTACGGCCACCTGCCCCCTATCACGAAAACTATTCAAGTTAGACGAACCAGACATGCAGACATGTTGGAGTTAGACGAACCAGACATGCAGACATGCTGGAGAAGCAGTGACGAACTCATAAGAGATGTACTCTTATGGATCCCCACACATGGCCGCGCAAAAGCAGGGCGACCAGCTCGAACGTACATTCAGCAGCTATGTGAGGATACAGGATGTTGTCCTGAAGACCTACCTAGGGCGATGAACGATAGGGAGGAGTGGCGAGAGAGGGCCAGGGATATCCGTGCTACCAGCACGATATGATGATGATGATGATGATGATTTCACGTGCCAAACATGTATGAGATACTTTTAAATTAACAACCATATGTGCACGTTTGTATCTTTTTCGTTGTATACATTTTATTTGCTCCTGTTATCTTGAAAAGCATCTATCGCGATGGGAACAATTTTCCTGATATCAAAGTCCTGATGAAGGTTATTAAAACCGAAACATTTAACGTTGGCTTTACATCACAATAAATTCATCTAATTTGGATTATTTTTTCTACTCTCTTTATATATATATATATATATATATATATGTATATATTAAACACCGAGAGAATTACCTAAGCTAAAACGTAATAAAGTGTTTAATACTTGAGATAAAGATAATAAAGTGTTCAATACATGGGAGAGAGAGCCAATAAAGTGTTCAATACACGAGATAGAGCTAATAAAGTGTTTAATACACGAGATAGAGCTAATAAAGTGTTCAATACATGAGATTGAGGAAACAAAGTGTTTAATACATGAGAGAGTGAGCTAATAGAGTGTTCAATACATGAGATAGAGCTAATATTATGAAAATTCCTACATGGCCACATGGCTCTTCATGATTGCTCTGCCCAGAGAAATCCTGAAAAGCCATTTGGTGAAACCAAGATAGACTCGCTCTTGGCTATGTAGGAATTATATATATATATATATATATATATATATATTGTCATTCACAGACATATACATCCATACAGGGTGGAACGATAAAATTGACACCCTAAAAAAGAGGACATGATTTCATTTCAGTTTAATGATGACCGGTTTTCTTTTTTTGTTGCAGACCATCTACCAGTTGGCCAGTTGTGTACAAATCCCAATATGACACTTTCATTTAAGTGTCAAGGAGTTGGCTGGCGAAATTAATTAAAGGAAATTAATTAATTTTATTAAATCATGATAATAAGTATTTTATTAAAAATAAATTCATTTTTGGGTGTCCAAGTATTTTTTGAGAACCGTGTATAAAATAAATATCAAGTGATTAAGTACGAAAAAGTTTGAGATCCGATCAGGGCTTGTTGACCTATAAATCTGTCACCAAAAAATAAACATCCGCACAACTGCAAAGAGCTGTCAAGAGAGCCATCGGATTTCAAACTTTAAACAAAAAGATGTATTTTTAAAATAGCGGACAATTTGGGTTAGTGTCACCAAGTTTGGCACAAGGCCTTGAATCACTAAATCATTGGTCAGCTAACCACGGGACTGCTCCTTGTGGCCCCTCCCAATGACTGTGGCTGATTGGCCGATTGTCTAAACCAATCAGGGGCAAACCGGGGGGATTGTTACGATGATAGCCATTGGTCGGCAGTCCCCATTGGCTGACCAATCAGAAACTGATTATTCGGGATTCGGGCCCATAAATGGAGGACACCCAAAGCGAAAAATTGAGTTGGTTCAGGAATTCGCCGCTTAAAGAACCAAATCCGTTGCCATTGCATTCGCCATTGTGACACTGCCTAGTTGCAGTTAAAACTCCGCCAGTCAACTACTTTCACTCCCAGTTTGTGGTGTTTGACTAAAAATTATCTATACAACTGTGTAAATAAACGTTTGTTACTGTTTATAACAAACGCCTTATTTTCGTCACTTTTTAAAATTTGCTTGGCAACTTTTTCTTCTCTCCAACACGAATTCCAACCTTCATCGACTGGACCTCATCCATCTTTTCTTTCCTCGGATCTGAAAGCAACGTGGGCGTGGAAAGAAACAGAGAAAGACCAGTCAACCCATGTGGTAATCACGAAACCAGCGGCCAACTAGGTGTCGTGAAGCTATAGTACCACACCAAGAGCGATAGGAATCATCTATCATGTCTGAAATTGACACAATGTTCAACGAACGAGATCGGAGATGCGCACTGTACAACTCATGCGCTCTACCGATCAAAGTTATTGCAACAGGACCATTGCCAGCACCCTCAAAATGTAAATCCGGACGGTTCAACGTGCTCAGGGTGATGAAAACAAAGTTTTCGGCAATGGTTATGGTCTTTGGTGTGGTTTCAAGTGAGGGCCACATCATGCCACCTCACATCTTCGAAGTCGGCTTGAAAATCAACACCAAAGTGTACGTGGATGTGCTGAAGAGTGTGGTGATCCCCTGGTGCAATCAGGTGACCGTTGGCACACCCTGGGTGTGGCAGCAGGACTCGGCGCCGGCCCACAAGTCCAAAGAGACGCAGGCTTGGCTTCAGAAAGAGTGCTACGACTTTGTACCCTTCTCTCACTGTCCCCTCCTCCCCCGACTTGAACCCGCTGGACAACTTCGTTTGGTCATACGTCGAGAACACCACCAACATGACCTCCCACAACACCAAAGCCAGCCTGATTGCTGCCATCCGCCAAGTATTCGCCGAGCTCCCGCCGGCGCTTGTGGAAAAGGCATGTTCCGAGTTCCGGATCTGTATCGAGGCGGTGTTTAAGGCTGAAGGCGGCTACATTAGATAGATGTCAGCTCTACTACATAATCAAGTTACCTGAATTGATTTTTTCAATAAAACTTTTAAAATAAAGCTGTAGTGTTGTTTTCTTTAGGACGACAATTTTATCGTTTCACCCTATATATATATATATATATATATATATATATGTGTGTGTGTGTGCGTGTGTGTGTGTGTGTGTGTGTGTGGGTGTGTGCTTTTAGGTATTGTAAGAACACTTGTCTTCTTTCTAGATTTATTTTTAATTTCATTAATGTTCCCATTCTTTGTAAATTGAGGTTGTATTTAATTTAGTGCTATCAGAAGCCCCTACTCCTTATCCTTTTCAGGGACAACTTTTTAACTAATTTAACGATTATACTTTTTTAAGTTATCAAAGAAATGTAATTCTAAAATTAGTGAAAACATGTTTTTCTCTTCTTCCATACTTCCACTTCTACGTTATCTAGTCATTTATTGCATTGTTCATGGAAAGCTTAATGTTTCATAATTTATTTTCTTCGTTCATTGGTCATTGAGTTTCATCTGATGATTATCTCTAAGTTGATACATGTCATCTTCACTTATGGGACCAATATAAAACCAGAGTTGAGATCATAATTTCTTTCTTGAATTTATCCTGCTTTGCTGATCAGCATTTCAGCACTTCTTGATTTACAAACGTTTTTAAACAATTTTTTCACTATATATATATATATATATATATATATATATATATATATATATATATATATATAAGAAGCTTTGGCTTGGCGTTTGAGTCAACCAGAGTTTCGATCCCAGCTACGGGAAGGTACTGTCTAGCCACACTGATGAGTTCTGATAGAACGAAACAGATATGTCTGTGGATGACTATATATATATATATATATATATATATATATATATATATATATATATATATCAAGCTGGTCTTCCTGTGTTTCAGGATTCAATATAAATCATACTGCCAAAATAACCTCTCCTCCCCATCCAAAATAAGTTTTTTGAGAAGTCTGCTACATAGGGTGACAAATGCTATTATCTATTCCCAATGGACTTAGATAATTTGCTTGTTTTACTCTGAAAATCATTTATATAAAAAAAGAAAACAGTTTGTTAGAAAATTAGATTAAAAATGAATACCTATGTTTTATAATTCCTATTGCATTTATCCAACTCCTCCGCAGGAGTAGAATGCAACACAATGTCAGTTTTTAAGAAAAGTGAAACAGCTCTGTAGTCAGAGTTTCTTCATGTAAACCTGTGACTAAATAACCCAGTCTGCCCTATTATTTATCAATAGCTGAAGGGAGAATAATTGGATTCATGCCTCTCACAATAGTATTAGTACAAAGAGAAATGCAAACAGCATCGTCTCAGATTTGATTTTTCGCCGTGTCTACTTCCGTCAACAATATTCGTAACTCCATCTTTGTCATATCTTTAATTTTTTTTTTTTTTGCTTTCTTTTAAATAAGCAATTGTTTCGATAAAAGCATTTTATAATTAATCTCAGATATGACAGTGTTATCAGTCTTGGTTTTCCAGCGAATCGTCAACGTCAGACTTCTTGTCGGATATCGGGGAAAAATGTTGACTTTTTTTTCTGAAAAATAAAATATTCAAATGCAGACGTTAACTGCTCCACCATTCTTTTTTAATCTACTTCTTATTCATTTTATTTTTCAACTTGCTTCATCCGCTACAACAGCAGAATTTGTACACGTTTACTGTGGTTTGCTTAATTTTGAACAAGAAGAGAAATATAAGGCACACAGCAAAGACGAGAGGGAAAAGTCTGTCACGTGATCTGAGAAAACTACCAACGATTTATCAAAGTGTTTTACCTAACCTCTAGACCTGTCTCAAATCACGAAGACGTTGCGGGGTATTTTGCAGTCAATACTTATTGTGTTGGTAAATCTTAAACCACCCCCAGTTAGAAACAGTCTCTTTAGTTTGGAAATTTAAGCACCTTGATCACTGGTTTGTAAATGACTGATCATTTGAATGTAAAACAACTCTCGTGCGGCCGTTTCTCGCGCCTGCCACGAGATTTCTTGTAGTTGAGCGACATCAAGTTGCTCATCAATTTCATCGGTGTTGGGATGGCTGCTACCACATTACACGAGCCTACCTTGCTCACAATTGGACCATTGAAGGAGCCCTAAATAAATAATTCCGAGTATTTTTGTAAAGAAGGTGTGTCTTTATCAATCCTGCAAATTTTTCAAATACAAAGAAAAATCAACAACAATTTTTCTCAGTTGTGGTAATCAGTGCAGTTGTTTTGTGATTTTCATTGGCACAGTTAGTAAAAACATGGAAGTATTTCTTGTGATTGCTTTAGGTAAGATTACTGTCGTTTGGTATATAGTCAAAATTTCGACTTCTGATTGAATTATTCATTATTACTGCAAAAGCAGTCTGCAATGCGAGTCTACGTGACTGGCTTGATTAACGTGACTGCCGCTTGTGTGATCGAAAGATAAAATGTCTTTCAAATTGAAGCCAATGATATGGAAAATCTTCGAAAACAATAGCTTCGAGTGATTGTAAAATTGTAAACACACACACACACACACGCACACATACACACGCATATATATATATATATATATATATATATATATATATATATATATATATATATATATATATATATATATATAATAAACTAATGGCGTAGTATGAAAAACACATCTCCCAAATTATTGAAAACATTAAAGTAGGTGCTCTCACCACAGAGAAAGAGAGAAGTATACATATATATATATATATGTTTGTATGTACGACCAATTAAAGTCACTTTGATCAGACATCATTCTTTATTAGACGAATGAATACACCACACCCACAGTACGTCATATGTATAAATATATTTATATAAACGAATATATATATGTAATCTCATTTTGTTCATATCTACCTCCACTCCTCTCTTTCCATATATATATACATATATATATATGTGTGTGTGTGTGTGTATGTGTGTGCATGTGTGTGTGTGTGTGTGTGTGTGTGTGTGTGTGTGTGTGTGTGTACTCCTGTTCCATATATATATGAAGAGAAGGGTGGAGCAGTAGATATGAACTCAATGAGATGATAGATAGATAGATAGATAGATCGACTACGCCTGGTAAAAATCATAAAATTAGAACTCATCTCTATATCTATCTCTATCTTTACCTATCTATGCATGTGCGTATTTATCTCTGTTTATTGGCCCAGCGGTTAGAGTGTTCGCCAATGGCCCGGGAGACCTGGGTTCAATCCCAGGTCGAGTCATACCAAAGACTTTAAAAATGGAACTTGATACCACCTTGCTTAACACTCAGCATTATAAGGTACGGTTCAAGGGTAAAGTGGAGCAATCCTGGGAATGGAGTAGCGCCCTCCCCTACACCTTGGTGTAGTAGCTATCGAAAAGGGAGCCTTCGGGTCACCCTCGACTATGGTCGCTAACTTTACTAACTTACTCTTCTTCTTCTTCTTCTTTCATCTACATTCTTCTTCTTCTTCTTCTTTCATCTACATTCTTCTTCTTCTTTCATCTGCATTCTTCTTCTTCTTCTTCTTCTTCTTTCATCTGCATTATTCTTCTTCTTCTTTCATCTACATTCTTCTTCTTCTTCTTCTTCTTCTTTCATCTGCATTCTTCTTCTTCTTTTTCTTTCATCTACATTCTTCTTCTTCTTCTTCTTCTTCTTCTTCTTTCCTCTGCATTCTTCTTCTTCTTCTTCTTCTTCTTCTTCTTTCATCTGCATTCTTCTTCTTCTTCTTCTTTCATCTACATTCTTCTTCTTCTCCTTCTTCTTCTTCTTTCCTCTGCATTCTTCTTCTTCTTCTTCTTCTTCTTCTTTCATCTGCATTCTTCTTCTTCTTCTTCTTCTTCTTCTTTCATCTGCATTCTTCTTCTTCTTCTTTCATCTGCATTCTTCTTCTTCTTCTTCTTCTTTCATCTACATTCTTCTTCTTCTTCTTCTTCTTTCATCTACATTCTTCTTCTTCTTCTTCTTCTTTCATCTGCATTCTTCTTCTTCTTCTTCTTCTTCTTCTTTCCTCTGCATTCTTCTTCATCTTCTTCCTCTTTCATCTGCATTCTTCTTCTTCTTCTTCTTCTTCTTCTTTCATCTGCATTCTTCTTCTTCTTCTTCTTCTTCTTCTTCTTCTTCTTCTTCTTCTTCTTCTTCTTTCCTCTGCATTCTTCTTCTTCTTCTTTCATCTGCATTCTTCTTCTTCTTCTTCTTTCATCTGCATTCTTAATCTTCTTCTTTCATCTGCATTCTTCTTCTTCTTCTTCTTCTTCTTCTTCTTTCCTCTGCATTTTTCTTCTTCTTCTTCTTCTTCTTTCATCTGCATTCTTCTTCTTCTTCTTTCATCTGCGTTCTTCTTCTTCTTCTTCTTCTTCCTCTTCTTCTTCTTTCATCTGTATTCTTCTTCTTCTTCTTCTTCTTCTTCTTTCATCTGCATTCTTCTTCTACTTCTTCTTCTTCTTTCATCTGCATTCTTCTTCTTCTTCTTCTTCTTCTTCTTCTTTCCTCTGCATTTTTCTTCTTCTTCTTCTTCTTCTTCTTTCATCTGCATTCTTCTTCTTCTTCTTCTTCTTCTTTCATCTGCATTCTTCTTCTTTCACCTGCATTCTTTTTCTTCTTCTTCTTCTTCTTTCATCTGCATTCTTCTTCTTCTTCTTCTTCTTCTTCTTCTTCTTCTTCTTCTTCTTTCATCTGCATTCTTCTTCTTTCACCTGCATTCTTTTTCTTCTTCTTCTTCTTCTTGACTCATATCTATCTCAGTCTATTCATATCCATATATTTATGTATCTACTGATCCATTTCTGAGCATTTATATCTATCGATCTATTAATAGTAAAATTATGGAATTAACACACTCCGAAGGTGTTCATTCATGTTTGTTTGTTTGTTTGTTTGTTCTTTTAGAAGTAAATAAACAAATAACAGATAAGGCGCCAAACATGTTACTTAATAACTGGAAATTCTGACTTCATAAAATAATCTTTAAGCAAACTACATTAGATCATTTAAATTAATGAGTTAATAAAATCCATTACTAGAAGAATTAAGTCTGTCATAAAAAAAAATATAGTTGGGAGGCAACTAAAAAATAATTCTAATATTTTTATCGGTATTGTGTTATTTTAGAATATTTTCCTCTGAACGGCTAAGAAAGTAGTTATAACTTTAATTTGAATAATTTCATCTTGTTTGTTTAAGGGAAATTTTATGAAGCCAGAATGTTTAGCTATTAAATAGAAAAAGGTTTTGCATCTGATCTGTTATTAGCTTATTTGCTGCCAGATAAAATACCAGAGGCAACATCCTCTTTGTGATAATTCCATGATTTTAGCCAGAGATAGTTAAACAGATAGATAGATTGGTATAAAAAGAATCAGATAGACAGAGAGAGAAAAAGGGAAAGACTTTGGCAAAAAAGGACGGGTAGATACTAATATCGATATATATGAAATGATTAAGATAGATATGAACAGTAAACGATAGATAGATAGATAGATAGATATGAAAAGAATCAGATAGAGACAGACAGACAGACAGACTTGAGCTGAGAAGGAGGGGTAAATATAAACATCGATAGATATGAAACGATTAAGATGAATATGAACATTAAACAGCTGATAGATAGATAGATAGATAGATAGATAGATATGAATAGAAAACGACTGGTTGATATATACTTGTGAAGCTTTGAAAAAATTGGATATATAGATCGCGTAGGAGAAGCTGTTGATAAATACATCAAAATAAAGAAGGGAAATATGAATTAGATTATTACAAAATAAATCGAATTAAAAGAATCCTGGCAAAAAGCAGACACTTATAAACATGTTTACTACACAGTCATGTTTTTCTTCCACGTTTATTCTGTTTATTTTCAACTATCCAATGACCTGTAAACCTTTCTGATATTATTCCATTGAAAAAATACACTTGTTTGCCATTTGAACTCAATACTCAGTGACAGGAATAATCGAACCTACGAATAGGAGAATAAATATAATTAAAAACTGAGAGAATAGCAGAATAAATGTTGTCACACAAAATCATTAGCAGGAGAATAAAGCGAACACATGATTATCAAGTGGAATATAATAAGGAAATGAAAGGCTTGAAAAATAAAGTAACCAGTGCATTCGATACTCACAAGCAGATAAGCAAACACAAGAATAAAAGAATGATTCTAATTAACTGACTGAAGGAATGGAGGAATAGAGCATGGATAAATAGATAGGTTGAGAGAAACAAGCTGAAATAATTGGGTTTGGTTTGGTTTTTCGGCACAGCAACCATTGTAGGATGTTTTAATCCTAAATACTCTTCGTATATATATATGTATATATATATATATATATATATATATATATATATATATAATAAGTAAACACATTTTATAGATAACATTCTTAAACATTCTTTTTTTTTTTTTTTTGCACATAGCTAAATTAATTCAAGTATTCAGCAAGTACTACGATGTAACAGTCACAGTTGAAGATCAATCATTTGTTTGCACACATAGTTTGCTCTATTTGACCCATAGATAGGACCCTATCAGGTGCTACCACACCAGGTCAGGGTGGACTAGGGAGCAATGGAAACTGAGGGGTTTTCCACGTTCCCCAAAGTTCCAAGACTAGAACCTCGCCATCCGATGGTTTAATGTCAGGACACTCGTTAGAGGTGGGGGGTGTCTTACCCTCTGCAGAGATGCAGTTGGCGTATTCTACAGCCCCAGCTGACTGGGCAGGAGCTGAGATAGATAGATAGATAGATAGATAGATAGATAGATAGAAAACGGACTGAAATATGTACGAACGGGTGGTTATGAAGTGAATTCAGATAGAGATATATATTGATAGACAAACTAGTGTAATGCTTATCGTCGTAGGAAATGGACATGGTGACACGAGTTCAAATCCTGCACGAGACTGATTGCATTTCACATAGCACTAATACCCTTGGGAATTTATGAATCCAATTATTCTCCCTCCAGCTATGGATAAATAGTAGGGCAGACTGGGTCCTTCAAACTTGGTGCGGCAACTAGTTTAGGAGCAGGAAAACTCTGAATTCAAACCATAAAAATTGACCTTGTGACATAACCTGCCCGAGCGGAGAGGTTTATAAATATGGATAGAGTGGCATATAATTGATTTTAACGGTATTTTAATCCATCTTGAGTTATTCTATACTTAGAGGTTAGGGAAGTGTGTTCATTGATTGTTCATATTTACTTTTTTGTCTAGATGTTTCTTACGAACTTTCTTGCAAACGGCCGTATGAATACTAATACTTTTCAAACCGATCTATTTGATCTAGAGATTTGACACTTACAGCTACTACGACTCGGAGTCAATGTGGACCTGTGAATGATGGCAATGAAGACATACTCCGCGATTAACAAATCTCTACAAGTGTTATAAAATAGCCGAGGGATTTCGGTTCATGCCTTTGAGTTTAGTTAGGCTGAGAACCTTTCGGCTCAGCACATGGGGTAGTTAGGTGCAACATTGAAACAGGTGTTAACACGGGTGCGCGCAGGTGGATGGAGGTGTCACTCAGATGTCATAATAGTCCGAAACGAACCGATGTGACAGGGTGCGGGTGACGTCATGCACCGGAAACCCGCGGAGGTGTGTGTGAGAATTTGAAGAGAGAAAGAGTCGGGTATTAGACGCCAAACGAAAAGAATCGACTTTTGGAGCTCGCGGGCGTGAGGCGAACTTGCGCCCTATGGGGGCCGCTCAAGTTGGGGGCCAAATAAATAAGACAGCATAGAAGATTGTGTCTCTCCTCCTTACATCGAAACCTTTAACTCAAAATTAATAAAAAGGTTTCGTACCTGAACAAGAAGTCGTTACGTGTTTTCGAATTCCGAGATTCCTATGTTCTATCGTTATGAACATTATATGTCCATTTCGCACATAGCGTTAATTGTGAATATGGTACACAAGTGGACACTCATTATTAGATACAGTTAAATATCCTAACCAGAACAGCCGTTATTTTTGAGGGGGTGGGGCTTAAAGATTCCTTATATAAAAAAAAAAAGATCAAGAACTATGGTTAGCAATGTTGACACGAAAGGAATATTGACCGAGAAGAGGTTTCCTTTTTTTTCTAAATTGAGTTGCCTTCTATATAGTTACCCAACCCCTCTGAACGAATAGGATGTCAGGGGGTCAATTTTAAAGCGAAGTTTAACAGGTTTGAATTCAGAGTTTTCCTTTTCCTAGACTGGTTGCCGTAGGAGGACAGGGAAGAGTTTGATTCATACCTCTCTCTATGGTATTAGCCCTATGTGAAATGCAAAGTCTCGACCAGTATTTGAATTGTCTTCTAACAACTAGTTGGTTGGTTTCTTTGTTTAATGGCATATCAACCTTTGTAGGTTATTTAATTCCAAAGCCATTCTCCTAGAAGAAACAGTAGTGGTACTATTTAACCCATGGCTGGGAGAATAAGGGGGTTCATGCCTTTCCCAAGGTATGGACCGAAAGTGAACGTAATAGCGTGACTGGAGTACGAACTCGCTTACTACGATTCCGCAGTCCATCACTTTAACCATTACACCACGAGGACACCCGCTTCTAACATCTAGATTCTATTACATGATATAACTTTTTTTACAACCGATGTACGATTATACTTGTCTTTATGTTCGTTATTCGGTTTTATTTATTGTTTATAGTTAATGCAATCCCTTCGTATTGAGTACGACTTTCTGTGACAGCCATGCTCAAGCAAATAACACATCATCCAATCAGGCAATGTCTCAAGATATTTGTGAAGTCCAATTGTTAAAATTTTCTTTCACAGCTCAAGACGAATTAATCCTCTGTCATCTTCAACCCCGAGAAGGTAAACACAGCTGTAATCGGCTTTTGCATGATGCATCTTGTACAATATGAACAACTTTAAGGATTTTACGTCCTTTCGTCTGAGATCATTTAATGCCAAGTTCAGCACATTGAATTCACACAGAATAATTGATACGGAAAGTGCAGTGTGAATTCTTAACATTCAATAAGCCCGATACATTTTTCTTGATTTATTTTACACCAGTTTTGATGGAGGATCTTTCACTGGAGTCTGAGTGATAAAAAGTTTCCACAGATCTCCAGGATTCTTCTGTTTATTCTAGCCAATTTCAACCAAAGACTAGATTCTATCTTCGATTTCCAATTCCTTTACTTTTTTTTCCGAGCGCTCAAGGGCTTTTCCAAGTACACCGACTACATTTGATATTATCTTCACCATCATGATTTATAGTCTTTTTTTGTTTCTTCTCAAGCAAGGTCTAAGCATTTTTTTCATCTTTTCATTGTCATTTATTTCACTCAATAATCAGCCAGAACAATAAATTCCACTTATTACAATTATTTACTCATTAGAGTTTTTCACATCAGCGTTAGCTGAGTTTGAGTAACATCAAGTCCCCTCATTTCTCCAGGACTCTTCTCAGTATTCTGCCCGTTCTCAATAATGTAGTAGTTTGGATGGTCTCCACTCGTCCGCCAACTTCCAAGTCTTTCAGTTCCTTTAGTAATCCTTTAGTTACTGTTCCAAACGCACCAATTACAATTGGTATAATTGTCACCTTAATGTTCCATGGTTTTTTTTCAATTCCCTAGCAAGGTCGAGGTAATTATATTTCTTTTCACATTATTTCAGTTTTTTTCTGTGGCCAGCCGGGACCGCCAAGTCGACAGTTTTGCAAGTTCTGTTTTTTTTTTTAGTTGTTGATTATGAGTAAGTCTGGTCTTCTGGTCGAGATTAGGTGATCCGTCTGTACGTCAAAGCCCCATAGGAGTTTATGTGTGCCATTTTCTAGGACAGGTGCTGGGTTGTGCATGTACCATTTGTTCGTATGGTCAAATTTAAATTTCTTGCACATCTCCCAGTGGATCACGTGGCCCACCCAGTTGTGTCTAGTCTTATATTCCTTCTGCGCTAATTTGCTGCATTCGTTTATTATGTGATTGATGGTCTCATCTCTGTCACCGCATCGCCTACATTTGCTATTTTGTTGCGGTTATCTATTCTCGCTTTGATATGATTGGTTCTTTCGGCGTTGTTTTGTGCTGCTATTAGAAGATATTCTGTTTCTCTCTTAAAGTTTCCTTTTCTTAGCCATATCCAAGTTTTCTGGTGTAAGTTGTTATTTATTAGTCATTTAAAGTGCCCATAGGGTTGTTTTTTCCCCTTTTTTGTTTACTAGTTATTGTCATTCCGTTATCCATCGGGTTGTCAGTATCGTTTCTGATGGCTGTAATCAGTCTTCCTTCGTGTTTTCCTATGTAGTCTCCGAATCGTTGTATCAATGAGTCAACGTTGTCTTCGATGCTGGTAAGTCCTCTTCCTCCTTCTTTACTTGATACAAATAGTCTCTCAACGTCGTCTCTGGGATGTAATGCCTTATGCCTGGTCATTAGTTCTCTTTATTTAGTCCATTTATTTAAGTTCTTAAGTTTATTACTATTATTATTATTTGAGAGTTTTTCACATCAGTCTTAGCTGATGGTCTTTCACTGGAGACTAGGTGACCACAAGTCCCAGTATTCTGGCTGAACTCAGCAATGCTGTAGTTTGGATTGTCTCCACTCGTCCCCCTTAATTCTAAGTCCTGTAGTCTTTTTACTAATCCTTTGGCAACTGTACCAAGAGCACCAATCACTATTGGTACAACCGTCACATTCTTGTACTCATCCTTTTTGCTTTTGTTCAATTTTACTTTGTGGACCGCTGGGACAGCAAAGTCCACAATTCTGAAAGTTCTCTATTTTGTTGATTGTTATAAGGTCAGGTCGTCTGGCCGAGATTAGATGATTCATTTGTATCTCAAAATCCCAGAGAAGTTTGCACATCTCATTTTCCAGGTCAGAATCTGGATTGTGCATATACCATTTCTACGTATTGTCAAATTTAGATTTTTTGCACAGTTCACCTTGCCCACCTAGTCGTGTCTAGTCTTATGCAGTTTCTGTGCTAATTTGCTGCATTCACTTGTGGGACTTGACGTACAGGCGGATCACTTAATCTCGGCCAGACCTTATAGTAATAAAAAAAAGGAAGATTTGCAAAATTGTCGGCTTTGCTATCCCGGCTGACCACAGAATAAAGCTGGAAGAATGTGAAAAGAAGGATAAATACCTTGACCTTGTAAGAGAATTGAAAAAACTTTGGATCATGAAGGTGACAATTATACCAATTGTGATTGGTGCTTTTGGAACAGTAACTAAAGGATTATTAAAGGGACTGGAAGACTTGGAAGTTGGCAGATGAGTGGAGACCACCCAAACGACAGCGTTATTGGGAACGGCCATAATACTGAGAAGATTCCTGGAAACTCGAGGAGATTTGCAGTCACTCAAACTCCAATGAAAGGCTATCAGCAAACGCGGATGAGAAAAACTCAATAGGAGTAAATAATAATAATAATAATAATAATAATAATAATAATAAGAAGAAGAAGAAGAAGAAGAAGAAGTATCTTTACCTATAGTAGCTTTTCCTTGCTCTACAGGACTCTTCTTGGTATTCTGAAGCATTTCAACTCTGTAATTAAGAATAAAATTGCATATATTAGTGTTGAACCAATTTTCGACTGATATATCCATATTTTTGATTTACATAGTTTCAATATTTGGCACTAAATAATTCCTGATGATAAATGTTTATATATATTTAACGTTATCTTTGGTTTAGAAGAAAAAATATTTTTCATAAAAGAATCGTTTGGCGCGTATACATTTTGAGGCGATACTACAGATAGATAGATAGATAGATAGATAGATGTGAAAATGTTTGGATATATAGATAGATAGATCAATAGAAGAAACAATAACTACATACTGTATCACAAGACCAAGCCGATAGAAATGTGAGGAGAGCGTATGGGTATGTATGCGTGAGCATACGTGGAAAATAAAACTGTAGGTTTCTTAAATATACCTATTTCAAAAAAACCTTATCTTCTAAAAACGTAAATACGTTGAAGGAAAAAAAATAATGCAAGTATTTTGATAATTTTAATAAAAGAAGTAAACAAAATGGCGGCTAACAGCTGAAAATAAACTGAGACTCATGCCTTGCGGTTGGCAGACGAATTTGGCTGAAGTTCAAGAGGTATTCGCTTGAATTTTTTTTTCTTTTAATTTTTCCCGTTTCTTATTCTTTTCTTTTTTTTTTTTTTTGTTTTGTTTCATTTTTTTTTTTTTTTTTTTTTTCTTGTGAGAGTCCGGTTTGTTTAATACGTTCAAGTTTTCCCATTTCGTATTCTAGGTTCGGCTGATTCGAGTCGTGTATTTATTTATTTATTTTTTGGCGCGCTTGCATGCTAATGCAATACAACTAGGAGGTTTTATTCCTTCTTCGTGGTTTGAATGAACGGCTTTTGAGGTTGTTTTGTACAATGGTTCCTGCGATTAGGGGGGCTCTTCTTATTTATTTATTTGATTGTTTATTCATCTGTTTATTTATTTATAAAGTTTCTTATATTTATCGTTTTATTTCCTGTTGTGGATGCTACTGTTATTTCCAATTACAAAATGGAAGCCAATAAATATATGAGACAAAGAGACAAACGAACTTCGCTTAAACAATTGTAAATAAAACAAATCCGATCTGGGGGCCTTAGTTATATTTTGTCGTCTCACATATAATCTATTTTGTTCTAATGAATTACGGTTTTCTTTCTTTTAGATGTTTCAAAATTTTTTTAGTTTTTTTTTTTTATTTCACTTTAATTTTTTATATGTTTACGTTCACAGAGGTAGGCTTAGTGTAACGGTTATCATTGAAAGAAATGGAATTGGCTTCTCGAGTTCAATTCCTGGACCACCCAGCTTGTATTTCCTTTGTGCTAATGCCCAGGAAAAGGGCATAAACCAATCTCTTCTCATGGAAGTGTCCGTGGTGTAATGGTTATTGACGTAGGAAATGGACACGGTGACATGAGTTCAAATCCTGGACGAGTCTTATTGCATTTCACATAGCACTAATACCCTTGGGAAAGGTATGAATCCAATTATTCTCCCTCCAGCTATTGATAAATAGTAGGGCAGACTAGGTTCTTCAGCCTTGGTGAGGCAACTAGTCTAGGAGAAGGAAAACTCTGAATTCAAACCTGTTAAACTCTGCTTAAAAAATTGACTTGTGTCATATCCTGCCCGAGCAGAGTGGTTGGTAAATATGATAAACCAATCTCTTCTCCTATCTATAGGTAAATATTCAGGCAGACTGGGCTCATTATTATTGATAAGGCAAACGGTTTCAGAGAAGAAAGACTCTGTATTCAAACCTGCTTTACCCCGCTTAAAAATTGACCTTGTGTCACATCCCTCACGAAGGGGTTGGGTAAATACACACGTTTCTTTTAACTTCTCGTTTCTATATTTTCTCATTCTTTGTTTTGTATTTCTTTGTTAGTTTGAAGGTTCTTTTTTTTTTTTTTTTTTGCATTTTACTGAAATCCTTTTTCTTTTCTTATTTCTATCTCATTCTTTATTCATATTCTTTAACATTCTTCCAATCAGTCATTTTTTCTATTTCTTTCTTTATTATCTCTCCTTTCTTTCTTTCATATTTCCTCCTTTTCTCTTCCTTTCTTTTTTCTTCATTTTTTCCTTCATGCAAGTCACATTGCTTTTCTTTAGTAATTTTTATTTTTTAATTATGATATTTCTTTCTTTCTTCTTTCTTGATTTTTTTTTTATTTTTCCCATTTATAGTATTAATTTTCCTAATTTTATTTTTCGACATCATATATATATATATATATATATACGTGTGTGTGAGTGTGTGTGTGTGTGTGTGTGTGTGTGTGTGTGTGTGTGTGTGTGTGTGTGTGTGTGTGTGAGGGTTGTTTTGTTTTTTGGTGACGGTAATTCAATAAATAAGTGAAATTATTTTTAAAACCTTTTTTTCATAATGTTTTTCCATAAATGTAAACGCTTGTTTGGAATTGATTTATTGCAAAAATAATTTTTATCTCCAAAAAACATTAATTTAGGGCTTTTCTATTCAAATATGGTAGGTTGTTTTTGCTGGTTTCTACCGTAGGAAACCTACAGTTCGGTAAGTCCAAGAATAAATGCCTGAAACTTTTTTTCAAAAGTTGCGTTGAATCTCGTGAGGGCATACTTTTTTTCTTTCTAGATGAAGTCCTTACTTTTTAAACCGATGTAATACAAGAACGTGACGAATTAAAGTATTTATTGAGATTGAGTTTTGCAATATTTCAGTAGTACGTGAGCCAAAATTCGCCAGCTACTTATGCTTTTGCCGAGTTCGTGAAGGTGATTAACCCCACAGGACGGTGACCTTGCCTGATACTATTTACCAACCCCTCCGCTCGGGCAGGATATGACACAAGGTCAATTTTTTAGCGGAGTTTAACAGGTTTGAATTCAGAGTTTTTCCTTCTCCTAGACTAGTTGCCTCACCAAGGCTAAAGAACCTAGTCTGTCCTACTATTTACCCATAGCTGGACGGAGGATAATTGGATTCATACCTTTCCCAAGGGTATTAGTGCTATGTGAAATGCAATCAGTATCGTCCAGGATTTGAACTCGTATCGCCGTGTTCATTTCCTACGGCGATAACGACTACACCACGGGCACCTCCAACTTGCCTGATACTCAATGTGTATCATTCGCAGGATTTACCTCTATGGTTAGAGGTACAACCTCGGAATCAGCTCTTTCAGGTCGACCAGACTTTGGCTGATTGCTGAGCTTCCTGCAAACCGAGCGAAATTTCTTGGACGATTTGGTTATTGTACTGTTATCAACCGCGATTAAACCTTTCTCATAACAAATGATTTGGGCTGATTCCACGGCATTTTGGTTCAGTTCGAATTCGTAATGTATACGTTTCAAAATTAGACTATGTTGTACCTATTCAAATCAAGCAGTGCATAATGATGCGACAATACTCCCAACCACACTGGGTACCGACCACGACTTGAACTGTTTCGGTCTCGTGATATCATCATCATCATGTCGTGCTGGTTGCACGGATATCCCTGACCCTCTCTCGCCACTTTTCCCTATCGTTCATCGCCTCATGCAGGTCTTCAGGATAACATCCTGTATCCTCACATAGTTACTGAATGTATGTTCGTGCTGGTCGTCCTGCTTTTTCATGGCCATGCGTGGGGGTCCATTCTTCCAAGCAGCGGTCACATCGATACTGCTATATGGGTGCACTACATGGACTCTAACAAAACGGTTGGAGAAGAAGCTAGACGGCAATTACACAAGAATGCTGCGAGCAATCTTGAACAAGTCCTGGCGGCAACACCCCACAAGACACCAACTGTACGGCCACCTGCCTCCTATCACGAAAACTATTCAAGTTAGACGAACCAAACATGCAGGACACTGCTGGAGAAGCAGGGACGAACTCATAAGTGATATACTCTTATGGACCCCCACGCATGGCCATGCAAAAGCAGGACGACCAGCACGAACATCTCGTGATATACTCTTCCAAAATAACACGTTCCAAAATACGGCAAAACCTTTAACTCAACCAAGTAATATTTAATATGTATAATTTAAAAACGTGATGTGATGGTAAAAAATTGAAGAATAGAACAATGACCATTAACGGCAAAGTCTAGGAGAAGGAAAACTCTGAATTCAAACCTGTTAAACTCCGCTTAAAAACTGAACTTGTGTCATATCCTGCCCGAGCGGAGGGGTTGGTAAATAGTATCAAGCCTTTTCCAGTCATTTAACGCTGAATTAAGTTATTTTGGTTTGGTTTGAATTCATTGCATATCAACCATTGTAGGTTATTTAATGCAAAATCCATTTTATACATATAAGCAGTTATATTTCAAACAATTCAGTTTTACTTAAGTATACTGTTTAATTATAAAAAAACAGTTCTATTTCGAACAATTCAGTTTTATTTCGTGCAATTAGTTTAAATCATATATATATATATATATATATATATATATATATATATATAGTGTGTGTGTGTGTGTGTGTGTGTGTGTGTGTGTGTGTGTGTGTGTGTGTGTGTGTAGAAAATTTATTGAATTCTCCACAAAACCAAAGAATTAATTTTTGTGCAAAAAACGCTTCCAGGAGCTTTGAAATTTTAATCTGTATTTTTTTCATTTTTTGACCAATCAGCGCCTTCATTAGAAGCGAATCTTTCCAAATGATAATATTTGATTTGCTTAGCAAATCTAAGTGAACCAAAAACCAAAGTAATATAAGGAATCAATTCTCTTCTCTATAATTAAAGATACTTTTTTAACCAATTAGAATCATAGATAAATTAATCCACTTTTCCAAAAAAAGTTTTTGATGACCCCGACATGTGAACTAAAATATACGATCACACAAATTATTTGTGACCGAGTTCGAATAGATATCTTAAGAACAGAACTACTCATCAATAATGATAAACAGACGAGTAAACAAAATAGTCCCACAAATATTGGTTACTCCGAACTTTAAACACTTCAACAATTAATATAACAAACATAGGAAGACAATATTCTACAAATTATTGAACTGCGACGCTCAAACACATATGGAAATAATATATTTGTCTCATAAATAATACCAAAATCTCCTCTACAAGGTATTCTACAAATAAATAGATACACAAATTATTTGGGACTTAAACGTGAACATCTGAATTGAACAGATTTCTTCAGCAGCAAATGTCTGCAAATTTGTTTGCCAAATCTTCAGCTAATCCCTCTTCATATAATCTACGTAGAACATCTCAACCAATAACTCTTGTAAGACAAATAATAACAAGTCACTGAAAATTTTGGATTAACGGATCAGCCGGCATTCTTAGAACTCTTCAAATCCTTAGCAAAGTATCCCGCAAATCTCACCCATTCTTTAGAAAAATGACAACCCCCCCACCCCAACATTCCTAGGAAAGAAGACTTTGACTCTCCCCCAAAGTTTCCATTTTACTTATAACTGAAAAAAATGGAAAACACCGGGAGCAAAGAAAAAAAATTTTCTGGATATAATTTTTATACCCTAGAATAATTTAACTGAATATTCCGGCAACAACAATGTTACTTCTTCTACTATTTTTTCATGGTAAAACAGATGTTTCTCCTTCTCTATCCATATTTACCAACCCTCTGCTCGAGCAGGATATGACACAAAGTCAATTTTTAAGCGGAGTTTAACAGGTTTGAATTCAGAGTTTTCGTACTAGACTAGATGCCTCACCAGGGCTTAAGAACCCAGGCTGTTCTACTATTTACCCCAAGATAGAGGGAGAATAATTGGATTCATACCTTTCCCAAGGGTATTAGTGTTATGTGAAAATGCAATTCGCCTGGTCCAGGATTTGAACTCGTGTCGCCGTGTCCATTTCCTACGACGATAACCATTACACCACGGGCACCTCCTACACTATCTCTGCATCTTGAAATCCGTGTCAGAAACCAAAAATTCTTCAGGCAGACGAATTTAAGAGCTGATTTCACAACCCATATGAATATACACAATTCCTCCAAACAAATCAAGAAAAATCAGTACAACTAAAATTCACTGGACAGTCGCTTGCAATTGTCATCATAATTCGACTAAATATATTTCGATATTAAAATTAATTAATCAAATCATCTAACGACGAGAAAATGTTGACTCTCAAAAGCTTTGTAAAAAAAAAAAAAAGAACCGATAATATCAATTCAAAGTTATAAAGCAATATATATATATATATATATATATATATATATATATATATATACTCCCCTACCCCGTGGGGTTGCGTTCTCTGGCGAAGAAGTAATCGTGTTGCCATTAGCGATTATTGCAAGCCTCTTCGTTTGAATTGAGGTCTCGGCTACCGTGGAACGGATTTATGTAAACAATATTAATAGTGATTCATAACCGTTTAAAATTTACTTCGCAGCTAATATCTCCTCGTGGTTGGATGGTTAGAAGCTTGTGTTGACGTTTGAGTCAACCGGGTTTCGATGCCAGCTACGGGAAGATACTGTCTAGCCACACTGATGAGTTCTGATAGAACGAAACAGGTCTGTCTGTTGATGACTATATATATATATATATATATATATATATAATTGTATCTGTGTATGTATATATGCATGTAAAAGAAGTTTGTGGTTCTTACCAGCTCACTTGGTAAGGAAATGAAGCACCAAATGTTTCAGTATTGTTAAATAGTGCTCAATATCAATGATAGACCGTTTACACACATACGCGCGCACACACCCACACAATTATATGTGTGTGTGTGTGTGTGTGTGTGTGTGCGCGCGTATGTGTGTAAACGGTCTATCATTGAAAAGATCATCTGTAGGGAATCTGACAATATGATAGAAATATGTTTTGAAATATGTTTTGAAAAGATCATCTGTCGGGGATCTGACAATATGATAGAAATATGTGCAAAGTTAGATAAATCAAACACTTAACTCAGATTTAGATGTGTAATATTTTGTTTCATAGAAAAGGTATTGACTATAATGTGATGTCGCGGATTTGGTAATGTTCTATAGCCATGACCACTATACATACACATATGCATGCAGAAACATAACGACGACACAATAAAGACAAGCGACACAGTTCTTTAGAAAAATATACCTCTCACTTTCGAAAGCGTAACTCAAGGTTTTACTGTGAGAGGGATTTGGAGACGGAACAGAACTTCAAAATATTGACCCCCACTCTTATGGCCATAACAGCGTTTCTTTCTCGTTCTCCCGGGTTGCTCAACCGGGGTCCTGGGGGCCCAGTCTCTCTGGGACTTGTCTCATTCCAGCATCTTCACTCCAACTGGTTTGATCTCCAACAGGTTTATCGGGGACCTGAGGGCCCCCTCAGCTGGGTGCTGATTTTTTCTACCGCATCTTAGCTCAAACTGATTGAACTTCCTGTACACCGAATTGTATAATAATTTGACGTCCACTCTTCTTCCCACGAGCGTCACAAATCGCACTCATTCAACCCGTCCATGGTCAAGGTTATATCCTGATATTCCCGACCGGATGCACCTGTTATTTTCACAGGTGTATTTCCTATTTTGATAGCTTGACCGGGGTCAATATGTTACAGTAAAAACCGGGACGTTATTTTATGTAGTTTGTTTTGGAGATGACCGCAGATTCTAGTAGTCTTCGGGATGTTTTGGCGTATATGCAGTTTAACTTTTAAAGTCTACTGCAAACCCACAAACAGAAACGGTCACATACATTTCTTCTCCCACCACAACAAAAAATCTAAACAGGCCTTATAATAGGCTTTTACATATGAACAGTATGTATGTAAAGATGCATGCTAGTATATACGCAAATATACGTATATATGTACGCACGAGCAACAACACATACATAAACACACTAATATTCAAAAGCACACAAACTTAGGAATTTACACACAAATACCCACTGCCATTTTCGAACAAAAAATCAACCATATTAATCGGTCTTTTTTTTTTTTAAACATTCACTCTGTTTGACATATGCTAACAGCATGATACCCAGGGTCACAGACTCTGGCATGTAATATACATTTATATATAATATAGATATATTTCTATTTGTAAAAGATCTGTCATTGACATTGAGCTCTATTTAACAATACTGCAACATTTGGTTATCCATTAACTCACCAAGTGAGCGATTAAGAACCATAAACCTCATATATATATATATATATATATATATATATATATATATAACTACGTGGATTTACTGACATATGTATTTCTTTAAACGGAGAAAATTCTCCGGAATTATAAGGCATCTGAAAGTTCGATTTAATCTCTGAAAATCAACAAAGAATCGCAGACTTCTTGCACAAAAGTTCTTAGTGAAACTCATTAGAATCTCTTCAGCATTTCAGCTCAACTGGATTTATCAGTAAACATAGCCAAACGTTTATCCTGTGCGTTTTCAAAATTCACGAGAACGAATTTAACGCAAAACTAGATTCTATGTAAAGCCATGATAAATAACTAAAAATCTTTGTACTTTTTGTATGGTCTACAATTCACAACTGGTTATTTCAATACATCAACGACTGATCATATAAAGTTCTTCACAATCAATAAAAACATCAATAAAAATATCATTCATATATTGATTCTAATCAGTCTATGTTGAAAAATCTTCTAATCTACTGGCAAAAGATGAACAGAGAATATTATATGATGGAACTTTCTTTAGCGAATACAATAGACAGGAAAAAAATATGAAATACTGATAGGCAATTTCACTGGCCGACTCATCTCAAGTAATATGTATCTTTTAATCATTTCTATTGTTCTATAACATTGATGAACATTGAAAATTTTTTTGTTTTTTTCTATTCATACCTATATCGAAATAAAGGTGGAATATTTATAGAAAATCAATTGATTTCCATACTAAACGGAAGTGTTATTTTCGTGAAAAAAAAAAGTCTCCTGGAAGTCTAAAAATTTGATTCTGTATTTTTGCTTTTTTGAACAATCAGCGCCCCCTTCATTCGAAACGTACCTTTTTCAATTTGCAGACGATAATACTTGATTTGACTAAAATACTGTAAGAAAAGTATTTTAAGAATTCTTTTCCCTCCTAGATTAGTAAAAATACATGTTTTACAAATTCGAGCTATAGATGAATTAATTCACTTTTCATTGATTTTGGATCCTATCTAAATCTTATAAATAAAGTATTAAAATATGCTATCGTTTAGTATTTGGTAATGATCAGTACTCATCATTAGTTGTTTTCATATTTATTTCTCTCTGGTTAATTACCGTTAATTTTCAACATTCAATTCCCTGAGAATGTATTTAATTTGAACATTGCTTAGCTATTTCTACAAGCAAATCATTTTGTAATATATTAACATGACCAGCAGGTGTTGAACACAGTGGATGCTGTTGACAGATACATTGATAAGATAAGAGTAATAACTGAAATGCCATCATGCCCTTCAGGTGTTGTTGTATCGGTGTATATGGTTGACAGCTTCATCTGGCCGAAGATAAGAACAACAAATTTCATCATGTCCAGCAGGTATTGAACACAGCGGATGTTGTTAAAATTTTCATCCGGCCGAAGATAATATCAAGAAGGTGATTATGGAATATCACCTTGACCTATGGACGTGGTTGAACTCGGTAAATGGTGGCGGATACGTCCGCCCATAGAAGTAGGCTTGGGCAAGTAGCCAATGAGGAACAAGCAACACATGGACGTGAACTGTAACCAATGGAAAACAAAGAAGTAAGATGTGGGCGCAACCATAACCAATGAAAAAGAGGAATTGCTGCAGGCCCAGTGGGAGTTGTAGACTATATTAGTTCCCGAATTTAGGCTAAAGTCAATTGTTCACTGGCTCTTCTGACTCCCGACGACCCCTTCGTGAGTGTGAACTCTCTGAAAGTGCTCTACTGCCCCACCCAAGTATCATCGTCAAGAATAAAAATATAATCTTATATTTTTATACATTCGTATTCCTCGTCGTTCATCAAGACACAGCTGCAATATACAACAATATCTTTCTTGTTTACTTTACGATGGGGCTGTTTGAAGTTATTTAATATTTCTATCTGCTGATTGTTATCGCCTAGAATTGTTCATATATATCAGCGTATAAATATACTTTACCTCTACATCGTTACATATGCAAGCAATGATCTTTTACACACGCACACACAGAGTAGTTTCTAGCTAAAAAAAACAATGCAAATTGCGATGAACTATTATCAACGCTTAAACAAAAATTGCAATATCTTATCTTTTATTGTTTGTCAAAAAAACTATCACTCAAGTTAAATGAAAAATTATTAAATTTCTAAAAGAGTATTTTTTAAAACATTTACACACACCCACGCACGTGCGCACGCACACACACACACACACAGACACATGCACATATTAAAGGGAATAATTCACAAAGTACTGGACCGCGGTTTCTAAGAAAGCGAGTTCAAATTCCAATTGTGCTATTACGTTCACTTTCGATCTAAGAATCTTAGGAAACGAATTGAACCCCGAACTTATAGGTTAAAAATACTACTACGAGTATGGGTTTGGCTATAACTAAACCATTAAATACATGTTGGTTGTTGTGTTGGATATTTCCTTTTAACAGGCCACGTAGGTTACATGGGTAACAAACCAGGATAGACAACCGTGTCTTAAGGTAAAAAAACACGGCTGAATGCCTCGGAAATTGCGTGGGGGAGATGCTGGATGGAAGTATGACCACAAGGATTGCGTGGGCTTCTGGAAAATTTATAATACCACTGAAGATTTTCGACCCGGGGAAAAGAAGGAATGAGGAGTAGAAGAGTGACGACTTCACACAACTTGAGAGATAGAGAAAGATATGAATTGTACGAGACTCGCTGAAGTCGAAAGTGTGTATGATCCCTGAAGAAAGACGGAGTGCCTTGCAATGTGCCTGAAGTTGAAAAAGATATAGAAACTGCGATGATTAGATGTTTTCAGTTGGCTGCGTACCAGTTTCGTGAAAGAAAAATGAAGAAAAGCGGAGATGATTAAATATCATGAGTTGGCCATCTACTAGTTTCGTGAAAGCAAACGAAAATGAAGTGGTTCACCGAAGATTCCGTCCCTCTCTCTATCTCTATCTCTATCAATCTCTCTCTCTCTCTCTCTCTCTCTCTCTCTCTCTCTCTCTCTCTCTGTATATATCCCAGCTGTTCCCGACTTACGTTTGATCACCGATGAACGTTTGACGAAATACATGCATTTTGTTAGGCGTCTATCAGTGACCTAACGACACTTTATAACATCTTTTCTAAGTCCTGATGAAACCGAAACGTTATAACGTCGACTTTCTTTCATATAAAACTCTTCACTTTGGATTATTTTGTTTTTAAATTTTCATCCACACACACACACACACACACATACATATATATATATATATATATATGACCGTATTCTGGTTAAAATTATATATGTATATATATATATGTAACCGTATTCTGGTTAAAATTAGCAGGACTTCTTCTGATCGACTCAAGCAAAAAAAAAGCTGGATTAAAATAATTAATTCCAAATCCAAAACCAGACAAGCCATACACAAATAAAAAACGTATTTAACCTACTTAATCCTAACCCAAATCAAATCTATGCCTTATGTAGCAATTTATGTTGGCATGTTTTTAAAGGCATGTGCATATTAAATTATTTTGAACACGATTAAAATATTTTAAAATCCTCAAAAATGGGGACCTTTCGTTTCGGTCACTTCGCTTCAGAGAATTAAGTCAGGGACAATAAAGTTTATTAAGGAGGAAGTAGACACAGGATATTGTCCATCGAAAAAGCCTGGGGTGGGTAAGCAAAACGATAAAAAAATTACCGTAAGCCAGAATAGCTGGCACGGGTAATAATGTTTTCTTCGCGTGGTCCAATGGGGATGTTAAAAAGTAAAGGTGTGTAAAATTGTTTTGGATATGCAATTCCAGTTTATGTTTCCTTATAAGCAATGTTTATAGCATTGACAACTGTAGTTTATTATTTGAATTCGCAAGGATGTTAAATATGGTGGATGCGCAATCCTACACAATCCTGCGCAATATATATATACATATATATATATATATATATATATATATATATATTTCTATTTTTGGTTAATCCCTAAATTTAACTCTGGCAGAGTGAAAAATCCCAAATGATCCAACTTGTGAATAAACAAATACACAAATTGATATCTGGGGAAAATATTTCATAAAATAGAAAAGACTGTCTTATTAAATCAAAGAATATCATAATGTCAAGCCAAAAGAAAAAAAATATGACAGAGGACTAAGTAAACGAAGAAATTGCTCGATACAAGGCAGAGCAAATATAACATAATGGGACAGACGAAATCTATCTTGGTTTCACCTTTCTGGATCATCAGAATGAAGCTGATTTCATCTGACTCATTTGGTACATATCAATATATATATATATATATATATATATATACTACATGGACGCTAACAAAACGACTGGAGAAGAAGCTAGATGGCAATTACACAAGAATGCTGCGTGCAATCCTGAACAAGTCCTGGCAACAACACCCCACAAGACACCAACTGAACGGCCACCTGCCCCCTATCACGAAAACTATTCAAGTTAGACGAACCAGACATGCAGGACACTGCTGGAGAAGCAGAGATGGACTCATAAGAGATGTACTCTTATGGATCCCCACACATGGCCGCGCAAAAGCAGGACGACCAGCTCGAACGTACATTCAGCAGCTATGTGAGGATACAGGATGTTGTCCTGAAGACCTACCTAGGGCGATGAACGATAGGGAGGAGTGGCGAGAGAGGGTCAGGGATATCCGTGCTACCAGCGCGATATGATGATGATGATATATATATATATATTTACAAAGACACACATATATTTGTGTGTGTGTGTGTGTGTGTGTGTGTGTGTGCGTGTGTGTGTGTGTGTATAAACTTGTTGAATTAAATGTTTAAAAATCGTTTGTTCGTATAATTGGTTATCGTACACATGGGAAATACATATTTTCCTTCTTCTGAGGAGAAATGTTCTGAACTTATCTCTCAGTATTTATTTACTTAAGCCTTTTCTTAACGGACATGACTTATCGGTGGGACGTAGATTATACTGATTGCATCCCTCTCCGAGGGGTAAGATTCCCTTCACCCCCAAATAGTGACCTGGTTCGTTTGGTTGGTTTCTTTATTTATAGAAGCAAATTAAACTTTCTTTAAAGCCAAAGCCATCCTTGTAAAACATTATTGATACTATTGAGCCCATAACTGGGGTGGGTTAGGAAGAGACCTGGATATGACAATAAACAATAGCTTTGATTGTGGAGCACTGATAAGTGTGAGAGCCACTTATTCTTTTTCATTTTTAATAGGTCTACTCTGATTCAAAGTGATTGTACCTGTTAGGATCCAATCTATGGGTCAAATGATTTGAATGGTTTGGTTTTATGGCACATCAACTATTGTTGGTTATTTAATTCCAAATCTTCTTTTTACATATGTAACAAATATATGATTATAAAGATAATATTTTTACATGAGTCTGATTTCTTTTTTTTTCTTCAGTTCAGAGTTAAATGGTTTAAGCATTTTTTTAACTTGAATTTGTTTCTTTGTTTAATGGCATATCAACCTTTGTAAGGTTATTTTATGCCAAAGCCATTCTTCTAGAAGAACGGTAGGTCTATTTAACCTATAGCTGGAAAGATAAGGGAGTTCATACTTAAAGGTATTTGTTTGAGCATATTGGCAGCGATGGCAATGAAGGCGCACTTCGCTTTCCCCAAACCTCAACATAATAGTGCGACTGGAGTTCGAACTCGCTTACTAGGATTTCGCAGTCTATCGCGTTAACTATTACACCCCCCCGTATATAACTCGAATATTTCTATTTAATATTAATCATTTGTTTGAGCATATTTAGATGGATATACATATACGATTTATAAAGGACTAATTTGTCGGTAATTTCATTTTCAATCAGAAGTAATATATTTGAATACTAATATTGGTATTGTTTCTTCAGAGTAAAATAATTTCAATTACTGCTATGAAACACTTTCTATTCAAAATTAATCATTTGTTTGCATCCAGTGAGGTATTTTCAAGTATTGCTATTTAACCTAAATTATTGTATTCAAAATTACTAATTCATTTTCACATAGTTAAATTATTCCAAGTACAGTAATGTATCACTAACAATTATGTTAAACATCAGTCATTTGTTTCCACAAAATTAATTGATCAACCATTTCTAACAATTCAGTTTAGCATAAGTCATTTTTCATACATCGTTTACAAATCAAATAGTTCTATTTGACCTATAGATAGGACCCTGTGAGTTGCAACCAGTCTGGACCAGAGGGGACCTGGGAGCAATGGCAACGAAGGAGTACTCCACATTCCCCAAATCTTCAAGACTGGAGCCTCATCATCAGAGACATTCATCATCCAGGACACTCGTTGTCCACTTTGCTTATTCCACAGCCTCAACCGACTGAGCTTGGTCAAATGGATAAATTGAAAAATTAGGTTTGTTTAGGTTTTATGGCATTTCAACTTTTCAGGTTATTTAATGCCAAATACTATTTTATAGAAATAAACAGGCTATTTCAAACCTTTCAGTTTAGCGTAAGTACAGTTTCAATGTCAAAAACTGCTCAATTTCAAATAATTCAGTTTAGCATAAGTACGTAGTTTAAATGTCAAAAGAGTTCTACATCAAGCAATTCAGTTTATCTTAAGTACACAGTTTGACTCATAGATAGGACCCTATCAGGTGCTACCTCTCCGGGCCAGAGTGGACTTGGCAGCGATGGCAATGAAGGAGTACTCCGGTTTCCCCAAAGCTCCTGCATTACCGAAGCCTCACCATCAGATTGTTTAGAGTCATATCTAGGATACACGATTCATTTGATAGGAATGATTGAACTCATAAAACTGAAGAATACACTGACTTCACCTCTGCAGAGAGGTAAGACCCCCCCCCCAGTGAGTATCCTGGATATGACACTAAACAATCTGATGGTAAGGTTCCAGTAATGCGGGGACTTAAGGGAATGCCGAGCACCTCTTCATTGCCATTGCTCCCAGGTCCACTCTGGCCCGGCGTGGTAACACCTGATAGGGCCCTACGTATGGGTTAAATAGAACTAACGGCATACTTATGCTAAACTGAATTGTTTGATTAAACTGAATAGCTTGAAATGTTTTAGATAATTAAACTGTACTTACATTTAAACTGCGTATTTATGGTAAACTGAATTGTTTGAAATGGAACTGTTTTTGACATTGAAACTGTACTTACACAAAACTGAATTGTTTGAATAGTTTGAAATAGAACTGTGTACTCATGCTAAACTGAATTGTTTGAAATAGAACTGATTATTTACATAAAAATGGATTTGGCGTTGGATAATCTACAAAGGTTGATATGCCATAAAACCCAACAAACCAACCAACCAACCAACATAAAACTGTGCGAGCAATTTGCATCAAGTATTCCTATTTGGTACTATATAAATGAATGCAAATGATTATTACAGACAAAAAAATCAGATCTAAAAACTGATTGAAATGGAATCTTGAAAAGGTGATTCTTTTCGTCATCGTATAATTGTTTGGTTACCATATGAATTCATGTGTCCTCTTTCTTTTTCTTTTTTCTTATGTACATGTTTATTCAATTCATTGCTATTCCCTTTGCTACCTGTTAAAGAGAAATGCTTTGTCCTATTGGCAGTATACCCCATAGCTTTTGTCCTTGTTGTCGTTGTTATCGAAATACATGTTCAAACAATACAATCCTTTGTCTTTCATTTTTTTATTCACTTGTAGTATTTCTTCTTGTTTCACTAGATGGGAGAAAAGGTTGTTGGTAGTGTTTTGTTTGTGGACATATGTATACACACACACACACACACACATATATATATATATATGTATATATATTCGTTTATTTAATTTTTTAGATATTTATTTTTAGGGGCTTCGATTCATTACTCGTTTTTTTATCTTTGGATACCCGCTATTTTTTCAGCTTTTTTTTTTTATCATCGTTCAAGCTAAATAAGCAAACTGCTTCCCTTTACAGAAAATGGTATCTCTAACCAATGGCGTTTGCTATCTTCATAGAAACATTCTGCGTTTTTTTCGGGTCTATTGTTTTCCTCAGCATCGGGAGGAGTAAGAAATAAGATTTATTTCGAATTGAAGACGCCAGTCTCTCTCTCTTCTGTATTCTCCAATGTTTGTTGGCCTGATCAGCAGTCCATTCAGAGAAGGTTTCGTTCACCAAAATAAAACTGCTCATTCTCCAAGTGCTCGCTTCAGTAAGTGATGAAATATAAAGATATTCATTCACTGTTCTTGATTCCATTCGAAATAAACATTTCAAACTAGAGGGGAGGCGTTTGTGGAGTAATGGATATCGTCGTAGGAAATGGATACTAAAATCCGATTTCAAATCCCATATTTGCATTTTACATAGAGTGAATACACTTAAATAAGATATCAATCCAACTGTTATCCCTACAGTTATGGGTAACATAGTCGGACAGACTGGCTCTTTAACATTGGTACGAAAAATGGTCTAGGAGAAGGAAAACTCTTGATTGAAACTCTTCTAAACAGTTCACCTGTGTCGAATCTGGCTCGTGCGGAAGAATAAACAATTCAAACTAGAAAGACGTGGATTTTGGCGCAGGGGAGACTATATTAATAAAGTCAACATTCTTTCGAGGAACGTTAACGAAATGCATATGAAATAAACAATTAAAAGTAGAAAAACACATTTTGCTTGCCACATAACTCTTATACCCTTGGAAAATATATAAACCAGCTTTGGGAGAATAGTAATACCGATTAGGGTCCTATCCATGGATCAAATAGAAACATCTAAAAATTTGCAATACTTGAAACCATTTAC
This sequence comes from Sepioteuthis lessoniana, assembly GCA_963585895.1. NCBI lineage: Eukaryota > Metazoa > Mollusca > Cephalopoda > Myopsida > Loliginidae > Sepioteuthis > Sepioteuthis lessoniana. Next base: position 41,342,740 of record OY757938.1, read on the forward strand.
ATATTTACCAAACACTCCATACGGAGAGAATCTGACATAAGAATTTTTTTAAGTGGTTTGGATTCAGAAATTTCGTTCTCCTTGACAAGTTACCAGACTAAGTTTAAAGATCCCAGTGTGCCCTACTATTTATCCATGATTGGATTCATACCTTTCCCCAAAGGTGTTAGCGTTATGTGAAATGCAATCAGCCTCGTCTAGGTTTTGAACTCGCTTCCGTTTCCAACGAGTATAACCATTAATCCATGAATAATTCAATGCAACCGTTTGCAAGTAAGGGATTAATTCTGAATAGAATTATTTGTATTTTAGGAATACTTGAAATCATTTAACTGTGAGCAAAAAATTATTATTTAATTAGATAGGAATATTAAATAAATATCATATATTTATATATATATATATATATATATATAAAGAGAGAGAGAGAGAGACTAATGATAACAATGATAGCAGTATTTGAAACCATTTAACTGTATGCAAATAAGATTATTAATGTTAGATAGCAATACTTGAGACCATTTGTGTGCGATAAAATGATCTCAGGGATATTTGAAAATTATATTACAAAGTATTCGTTTACAAACCCTATTTATCTACTATTTGAATAAGCAGGATATAGCATTAAATAACCTTCTACGGTTGATAAGCCTTAAAACAAAACCAACCAAGATCAAGTTATGGGGGAATTGTAGGTTTTGTTTGATTTGATTTGGTTTTATTTGGTTTTATGGCATATCAACCATTGTTGTTTATTTAATGCCAAAACCTGTCTTTACGCGTATATATATATATATATATATATATATATATATATATATATATATATATATATTAAATATATGATTTGTATACACATTTTGTAGATACACACAGTTAAATGATCCAACAGTTCTATTTCTAACGATTCAATCTTCATAACTCAACAAAGTTAAATGGTTACCGGTATTGCTATTTATCACTAACAATTAAACATCAGCCATTTGTTTACACACAGATTGATGCTCAAACAGTTCAACTTCTAACAATTTATTTTTACACAACTCAACAAAGTTCCAAGTATGTAACAGTAACAATTCATTTAAACATAAGACATTTCTTTACATACGGCTAAATGATTAAGTAGATCTATCTTAAAGAATTCAGTTTAGAATGTGATTTGTTTCAACTCAGTTTAAATGTCAAACAGTTCTACTTGACCCATACATAGGATCCTATCAGGTGCTACCAGTCCGGACCAGAGTGGACTTGGCAACGATGACAATGAAGGGATACTCTGCATTCCCCAAAGTTCTCACATTACTGAAGCCTCGTCATCAGATTGTTTAGTGTCTTATCAAGGACACTCATTGTGGGTGGAGTTTTACCCCTCAATAGAGATGCAGTCGGTGTATTCCGGGCCGCAGCTTGGCATTCATACCAAGCAGTCGTGTGCTTGCTACGATACCTTGACCTCCCTCCAGGTCTTTGCCCGCTTCAGTGGGACTGAGTTCATTTCTTGGTGCCTGAGTCGCCCCATCAGGGGAATACCGATATGGTTAAGAATTTTTTTCACCTGCCGGGCATATCTTGATTCTTGCGCAGGCCCCACCATAAAACGGCCTTGTGACACAATGGGATGTCAGACAAATTGGATCTTAGCCGACTGGGCTTGGAATAAAAGGCCTGACTCAGCTTCTTAGTCTTGGGATGGCTATGAAGACCAACTCTGAATTCAAGCAAGTTGTCGAGAAGGATGGGTTCCATCGGTGTAATATCGCCCAAGAAATGCAGCATGGGTAATGCCCACAAAATCAAATTCCGTTTACAAAACCAGTGAATGTATTACACTGTGTTTAATCAAAAAATTAGCAATATCATGGGAGTTCCTTCATAATATTATGATTTTGATGCCTCTACTTGCTCACAATTTCTGTTAGTGGAATCTTCCCCAGGTGGTCTCCGTGTAATATAATGGCCGAGAGATTTCGTTTTATATATCTTGCCTTTGGGTTTAGTTAGGCTGAGAACCTTTCGGCTCAGTGCATGTGTTAGTTAGGTGCAAACATAAGCGCAGGTGTTCACGCACGCGCGGAGCGGACGTATCATTCAGAGATGTCACAATAGAAACCCCAGATAGAAAATGTGACCGCAGGATGTGAATGACACCATGCACCGGAAGCGTGCGCGGAGGATTTTGGGGATTTGAAAAAAAGGTCAGTGAGTTGAATTTTAGCGTCCGAAGAAGACGGTTGACTTTCGGGGCTCGCCGAGGCCTTACGGCGGGTGCTGCACGTGATCGGTATTCCTATGTTATCTATATATGAGTTATGAACATTCTATGTACATTTCACATGATGTATGGCTATGTTATACCCGTAATATGGTTCTGCTTTTCAAATAAAGATACTCCCTTAGAAATATTAACATGTTTAATCACCTCTGAAAGATACCAAGAATTTGTTGACAGAGATAGCAAACATGAGGAAACTGCTTGAAATTATATAATAAATGTGCTCTCATTAGAGTGTTAACATTATCTTTTAATCACTCTGTATTATGTCAAAGTCTATGTGTGTGTGTGTGTGTGTGTGTGTTTTGCTGGGTCTCACCGAAAGTTGGCGCAAAAGATATATACATAAAGATATGACGATAAATTCATATCAGGAAAAAGAAAATGTTCGTCACGTGGTCCCAGAAAAAATACCACTGTCTTTATTATAATTGTTTCAACCTCCATCTTGACAAGACTCAAAACGATTGAATGGACTGAGTAATGTTGGCAGCAGGTCAACCTGTCTAGGCTTATTTTATGGCTAGAGATTATGAAATTGTCTTCATTGTTCGTTCATACGTAGATTTTTGTGCAGTTTTTTCTATGAAAAATTTTTCCACACAGTTCAATCGAATATTAATAAATTTCAAACAATTTGACCCATCGATGGTACCCTAAGAGGTAATACCATTCTGAGTGGGAGTTAACCTGGGAGTAATGAAAATGAAGGGGTTCTTCACACTCTCCAGATTTACAGGTCTGGAACTCATCGTCATATGCAGTATATTGTCATATTCAGGTCACCCTATTATGATGGGATCTACGTCCTCTTCAGGGGGATACAGACATCATATTCTAGGCCCCATCTCCATGGTTTACATACTAACTGTGGAGGAGAGTTTTGGGTAAATACATACATCAAACGTTCGGTCGACTATAGAAGACGGACAAATAAAGTCTTCTCGATTATTGATATAGATTTATTTATTTATTAGCTTAGTCATGTGTTTACTAATTTACCCAACAATCTTTCTCGTTCGATCACGCAACCATCTATTCATTTTATTTTTTTTTTTTTTTTTGTTTTTTTTATCGATTTCTTGCTTAAGCTATTGATTCACTCCACGGACTCACTCGAACAAAAGGCTACCTTCGTTTGTTTCTGGAGTTCTTTCCTTGCAATATGCACGAGAGAGACTGAATAAAGCAGTAAAGTAACGAGGGACTAAGGGAATGAAAGAAATCATAATTCATTCTTTTTATTTCTCCTTTATTCATATATTTATTCAGTCCTTGGCTTCGTCAATTCCCTTTGGGGTCTGCAATGGTGGCTGGCATTGCTGCGTTTTTTCCCTACTAGTGGCCTGTATTCGAGTTCAGTCTCTGGCCTAGATTTAAAATGCCGATTTTCAAGTCAGGTATGTGATCTTTTTGGTATTCTTTTAAATTTTCTCTTTTCCATTCATTCTAACATAATTTGTTTGTGGCGTAACGGTTATCGATGTAAGACAGAAAACTCAAAATATATACGCCTTGAAAATCGTTATGAAATCGGCGACCTGAGTTTAAATACTGGACCTGGATATTTGCGTTTCCATTTGTCCCAATGCCCTTGGAAAAGGCATAAATCTAGCTATTCTCTGCCTGCTACGGTTAAATAGTTGGAGAACCTGGTTTCTTTATCTTTAATTAGGCAACCAGTTTAAGAGAGGGAAAATTCTGAATTCAAACCAACTTCACACTGCTTAAAGAAACTGACCTTCAGTTATATCCTATATATGGTGTTGGGGTTGATTATATATACTTTAAAGATTTTTGCCATTCTATTTTATTACAGGGTGCAGAAGCAAAATATGGAATAATTTTAAAACTTTTTTTGTCCGATTACACCAATTTTGAAAAGAAAACTGCGATAAATCAAAATCTGCATATTTGCTCTATTATTCAAAAACCTTCTCAATAAAATTCAGCCCAATATGAGTGAGCAAAAAAAGAAATGACAAAGAAGCCATGATTTGCTTAACGCCGAAACCATTCCAAAACATTTCCGTAATAATTCGAGTTTCGTTATGGCCTCTGTCAAGCACAAATCATAACCCCCTTGATTAAGCTATATGGGGCTTTTTAGAAAACAAAACAAATGCAAATTCTCATGCCACTGGGGAAGAATGGAATAAGATGTCCGAAGAATTTATTTTGAACGCATGCAAATCGTTTCGAACGCGTTTTGATACAATAACTGAAAAAATAGCGGCCATATTGACTAAAAGAGATTTGAAAAAAATTTTAAGAGTTTTGAAAGTTTTGACAGTTTATACCATAACGAAAATATGGGAACGCAGAGTTCAAATTTTTTAAAACATTTTTTTAGAAATACAAACACACCTTACACCAGCAAGCAACCCCTGATGATGACCTATGAAGGGTCCGAAAGCACTCGGGACAATTTTGGGAAATTCATCCGCCAATTTCAACCTGAAAGTAAGACACTTATCAGGAAACTTGAAATGATCTTAAATAAATTATTCAGACAAAATGGGTCTTTATTATTTAATGAAACATGCTTAAATGAACAACTGCTGCCTAACTACAAATATTCATATATATACATATATATATATATATATACGCATACATATATACCTACGTAAACAAACATATATGCAACATATATATATATATATATATATTCAAGTGCATTCATATATATATTTACATCCATATTTCATTTATATATATATATATATATATATATATATATATATATATATATATATATATGTGTGTGTGTGTGTGTGTGTCTATATACATGCATTTATATATATATATATATATATATATATATGATTCAATAGTGCTGACACGGTTGTATGTGTACCTTTCCTATCTTTGATGTGTTCAATCTTCGAAAAGTCAAATAGACTTTAGGATGGAATAAACTTAGGAAGGCACCGTATTTTTCTCAAGTATTTTAGGTCCCAAATGCAGTTAGCTTCAGGGGAGCCAACAATGAAATAACAAATACATAGACGAGTCAGATATATTTCTGAATTTTTTTTGTGACGTCATATCAATCTACTAAGACACATGTATGTATCTATCCACCCCACTCTACTATGGAGAGAGGAGATAAAGTCCAATTCAAAGCAGAGTAAAGTTTCTGTGAATTTCATAATTTTCCTTCTCCTAGACCAGTTGCCTTAACATGCCTTGAAACTAAGTCTCGCCTACAATTTACTCATAGCTTGGGAAAGAACGTATGGATTCATGTCTTTTTCAAGAGCAATACCGCAAAACGAAATCGAAACTAGGAATCACTTGTCGTGCCGAGATCTTCACCATAAGAAGTTGACTTGTTTATTCAAGTGTAAACCATGAAAGACGTTGTTTGCATCTCACATAACGTTTATAAGGAATAATATGAATCCAACTATTCTGTGGCACGATGTGGAGGCATTTGTTTCTGTTGGTTTGGGTGAGTGCCAGTTAGATTCCTTTGTCTGTTTTGGCGTGAAATCCACGCATAGGGCTTGCGCGCAAGATCGTCTACAAGACCGGAAGAAGACAAAGGAAGGCAAGATCTTAGGGCAGAACAAAAGAAGGCAGTCAATAGGAGAGAGCAGTCAACAGACGTCAGAGAGAAGGTGACTTCTTGGCGAGGAGTTAGGACCTGTGGACCTAGAGGCCGAGTTGGACAACGTGAGCGGATGAGCCAACGTTTTTGGTGGCTAGGTGGGAATTTCGCTCGGATACACGCTCGCAATAGCTCACAGATGCACAGAAAGCTACACAAAAGTGCCACAAACTTCTCCCTCCTTGCGCTTGGAGCTAACCCTAGTCTGTGCTTGTTTATTCTTCTCTCCTCCACCCTTTCGTTTATGTATGTTGTGTCTTCTGTGTGTGTAAAGCAATGTGAAATGCCCCTGGCCGGAGATGAGAGAAACTACAGGCGATCGGATGACCATGAGCTGGTTTAGGAGGTTGAGATTGTTGGAGTCGGCCAGCGGGTATATTGTCATAATTCTCTCTCCAGCTATGTGTGCATATTAAGGCACAGTGGGCTCTTTAGTATAGGTATGGCAACCAGTTTAGGAGATGGAAAACTGTGAATTAAAACCAGTTATAGGCTTGGAGAGGGAAGACTTCGGTCTAGCTATCCCAGGCCAAGACTCGATACATGTATGACACTCCAACAACCAAACCAAGTGACAAAGCCAGTAAAGCAGCCTTGCTCAAGATTTGATCTCGAATCGCCGGATCCATTTTTTTCGGGGTTAAATGTCACGTCATGCACGTCTCTGTGCTACATGTAATACAAGTGATTGTTTCGATTAAACTGAGCTTTTGTATTTCAACTGATATCAAAATGATTGACAAAGAAACATCTACAGAGAACTAAAGAAATGTCAAGAAAATAGGTTGCTTCTATGTGGCAATAGATCAATAATACGATGATGAGAATTTTAAAAAAAAGTAGAATGCTGAAATCCATCTATACCAAAAGATATTAACCCATGACTAATTTTCTGTTGTCGAAAAGTGAGTTGGTGAGTTCAGTTCCCACTGGGTGCAGAATACTTCTAGTATTGTGCAAAATTCAAATTAGCTTTGTAAAATGATTAATCTTGTTTCCTAGCTATGCAGTATTCGTTTTTTTTTTATAAAACCAGATATAAAGGCTGGTGTCCATGGAACGTATTGAAGAGAGAGAGAGAGAGAGTGAGAAAGAAAGAGAGAGAGAGAGAGAGAGAAAGAAAAAAGAGTTGGTATAGTATGACATTTAATAAGTTATACGGTGACAAGAAAGCAAAACACAGCAGGTGTTATAACACGACTTAAACCCTCGATACCTGATAAATTGATGTTTCTAATAAGATAGTGGGTCATGGGGGTTCCGTTCAAAGTTTCAGGGTATATCTCATGGTAATTAGTGTAATCTGACCGCGTCAATTTTTTCTCCTTGTAATATCTATCAGACTGTACATTATAACAGCAGTAAGGAAAATACCTGGTCTGACCTATGACTGAAAGCCCAATATAGATTGCGTTTTTTGAAGGAAAGGGTTAATACGTTTTCCCAGGGACATCTGAATTTGATTCGCTGATTTCATTCTCTACACCGCCAACTACATTGCCTTAGTGGTCATCCGAACACTCTTCAGCTTTGACGTCAGAAAGCTAGTAACAAATTTGGCTGATAATCGTTTCATTCAAAATTTTTCCAAAAGAATAGTTTGGTATGACGCAAAAAATGTTCACTACATCGAAAAATTAGAAGGGATTATCCGTTGCGTTGTGGCAAACGTTTTGAACTGAGACATCGTAGTAAGCGAGTTCAAACTTCAGTCGAAGTATTAGGTTCACTTTCAGACTAATATCGTTGGTAAAGGCATGAACTCCCTAATCCTTTCAACCATGAGTTAAATAATTCCACTCCTGCTCTTATAGAAGCATGTCTTTAGCATTAAATAACCCATGAAGGTTGAAAGAAAAAAAATCACAAGGAAAAAGGAAGGAACTAAGGAAGGAACCAAAGGAGAGTAAATGATTTGAAAGGAAGGAAAGAAAGAAAGAAAGAATCTTACCAAACAAAAAAGAAGGGAAGAACGAATTAACGTACAAACAAATGAATGAATAAATTCGCCAGACTGCACACCTTGACAGTTCCAGCATTTTTGCTTGTGGAGGGTCTTTGAACGCTCATCACTTTAAAGTGATGTTCTTCATTCCTTGAAGCAGCGATACCAGTCAAAGACCCTGGTATATCTCACTGCAGCAATGACTAGAAGCTTCTTTTAACATTTCAAAGGTTTCTCAACCAGCCTCACCACATTTTTGTCGAAATTTAATGCAGACTTATTTTTCAATATTTCTAACTATGAGAAAATGTGAAACACTGTACAAAAATCAATTGAAGACAAGTGCAGAGACAAACTTTAATTAGATGAATATTATCAGCAAAAAGAAAAATAAATGGTAATAATATAATAATAATTATTTTAAAAAAATACTTTTTATCAGTCTCTTCTTTCTAGCTCTTTTAAAAGAAAAATTTCGACAACCAGAAGAGATTATTTTAGTGAAATATGATTTAGGGTAGAGCACAGCGTGGTTGAAACGAAAAGATAAGCGTTGTCGATGGAAGACAGTTTTGACTGAAAGGAATGTACTTGAATTATTATTGTTATTATTATTATTATTATTTTACTCCTTACGAGTTTTTCACACTAGAGTCAGCTGATGTTCTTTTAATGGAGTCTGAGTGACAACAAGTCTGCTCAAGTGTCCAGGACTCTTCTTAATATTCTGGCCGGTCTCAACAATGTTGTAGCCAGGATGGTATCGAATTGTCCCCAAATTCCCAACTTACCCAGCTCGCTTTGGGAACTTTCCAAGTGCCAATCCGAACTGGTTTTACATTTCCTCTTCTTTCTCTAGTTCTCTAGCAAGATCCTAGTAATTGTCTCTCTTTTCACTTCCTTTGATCTTGACTCTGGGATGGCAAAATCCACAATAGAGAAGTTTTTTGGGGGTGATTAACACCAGGTCTTGTTTCCTGGCCGGGATTTGGTGATACGTTTGTAGCTCAAAATCCGAGAGAAATTAATTCCACATCATTCTCCAGAACGGATACTTGTTAGTGCATATACCATTTAGTAGAATGATCAAATTTCAATTTCTTGCACGATTTCGAGGGAATCACTTTTCCCACCCAATCGTGTCTTGTCTTGTACTTTTTTGCGTTAGTTTACTACGTTATTATTATTATTACATTTTTTCACATCAGCTAACGCTGAAGGTCTTCCACTGGAGTTTGAGTGACAGCAAGTCTCCTCAAGTCTCCGGGACTCTTCTCAGTATTCTGGCCGTTCTCAGTAATGCTGTAGATGATGGTCTCCACTCGTCCGCCAGCTTCCAAGTCCTCCAGTCCCATTAGTAATACTTAAATTACTGTACCAAAAGCACCAATTACAATTGGTATAAGTGTTACCTGCACGTCCCACAGTTTATTCAATTCCATAGCAAGGTCAAAGTACTTATCCTTCTTTTCACATTCTTTCAGTTTTATTCTGTGGTCAGCCGGGACAGCAAAGTCGAAAATTTTGCAATTTCTCTTTTTTTGTGGATTATTATTAAGTCTGGTCTTCTGGTTGAGATTCGGTGAAAGCATTGATTTTTCGTTTGTCGTAAAATCTTTTGGTTAACAGTTGTATTTAAATGAAGCCTTGATAAATCCCCAAATTAAATAATTTTGAAGCCCCGAAATAAATTTACTTAGATTTAGCGCCTCAATTTCATTACTAGATTAATTCTTGGGTTATTGAGAATATATATGTCTGAATGATATTTATTATTATTATTATTATTTACTCCTTTAGAGTTTTTCACATCAGTGTTAGCTGAGGGTTTTTCACTGTCTTTTGAGTGACAGCAAGTCTCCTCGAGTCTCCAGGACTCGTCTCAGGACTCTGGTCGTTCTCAGCAATGCTGTCATTTGGATAGTCTCTACCCGTCCGCCATATTATTATCATTATTTCTTTCAGTGAGAGTTTTTAAAACCAGTTTTAGCTGGCGGTTTTTACAATCAAGTGGTTTGTTTTATGGTATATCAACTTTTATGGGCTATCTAATACCGAAGCCATTCTTGCTGAATACCAACGTTAACACTATTCAATCCATAGCTGGGGGCATGAAGGGTTTTATACCTTTGCTAAGATGATTAGTCTGAAAATGAGAGTTAAAGCACAACTTCTCGCTTACTTCAAGCCATTACGCTCTGTTGATTCCCCCTACTCAATTCTGAGTGAAGGCAATTCTCTTCAGGTCTTTTCTAAGTATTCTTGTTAATCTCAACAGCGCTACTATCTTAAAAGTATCGAAGTCTTTCGACCAATAGAAAAACCTTTGGAATTAAGTTTCTTTGTTGTTATGACACATCAAGCTTCGTGGGTTATCTAGTGACCAAACTATATTTGTTGAAGAACAGTTGAGTGAATATTTTATTCTCTGGCTGGTGAGGGGCAAGGGTTGTTCATACATTTGTCAATGGTAATCATCCAAAAGTGAATGTAAATAGCATGCCTTGTGTTCAAACTCACTTACTTCAAGACTACAGTCCACAATTTTAGCCCTTACCACACAGGGACACGCCACACCCAACTCTGGAAAAATTTGTTGTATCCTTAAGTGAGTAATGTAACGAGAATAATCCTTCGTTTACTGTTAATTTTATTCGTGGAAAATACAACTTCAGGTTTCAATACTTTTTAAGCACACTAACCTACTATCAACCAGCATTCACGGTTACCAGGAAAAAAGAAAAAAAAACACCAGGAACAAGAGATAAAAATATCTCGTATCACCGCCCAGGTAAAAAAAAAGAAAAAATATCATAGAACAAAAAAAAAGAAAAGAAAAGACCAACTCCGTCACACCAGTTGAAAAAAATCAAGAGATATGCAGACAGTTGGTCAAAAGAAAAATAAAACCTACCGTAAACGCTGCAATGCTACAATTACAAGAGTGCTCAACACGAGTGGAGCCAATTACAAAATTAACTTAAATCGCGAGTCGGAATTCTCCTACAAAAGTTTCACCACAAGGGATCATCAGGGAGACTCCCTGATGATCCCTTGAGGTGAAACCTTAGTAGGAGAATTCCGACTCGCGATTTAAGTTAATTATATATATATATATGAGAGGAGTCCCCACAGCATAGTGGTTAACATCCTAGACTGACATCACTGTAAAGCACGAGTTCGAACTCCAGTTGCACAAGTTTTCACTGTCAGACTATCACAATTGGGAAAAGTATGGACCCCTTTATCCTTCCAGTTATCTTTTGTTTTTGCTTTACCGTCAACGGCAACGGTAAACTCAGTTACATGATATATTATTTTATTCTTCTGAATTAAAACTAAGTCTGATCATCAGGTCGGGATTGGGTGATTCATAAAGAATTTCATGCGTCTTATTTTCTAGGACAAATTCTGGTTCTCACATAATCCATGTCAGCATGGTTAAACTTTAAACTTTTGCACGATTCCTAGTGGATCACTTTTTATCCAATCATCACTATTCTTGTGTTCATTATCTGTCTATATTTCTGAGATTAGATATTATGTACATTATTTACATTTTTCGGGCTATTGTCCTCATCTTTGTCGCCATGTTTATTACAACGTTTCGACCGTTGTACGCTCCGGCCTTCTTCAGGTGGTTGGAATGTCGAACTTAACTCTTTATTTCGCTTACATGAGTAGACCGTTCTACTTCCACGAGCCATGTTTAATGGATGTCAGTTATCAGTTATATCCCGTTAATTTTCCCATACAATGATATCAGCAAAAATTGGTAAAAACTGATAAAAAAATGGTTGCTGAAGACAATAGATTTATAATACCCAAAAATTCATACACAGATGTCCTCCAGGACACATGGCAGAGTGGATAAAGTCGTTGGTTCGATCCAGTGACATGCCCAAAGAGTGTGAGTTCAATACCCGGTGAAGGCAATGGAGAACTTTCGGATAGGAAATTAATAGAAGATAACTGATATTCATTAAACATGGCACGTGGAACTAGAACAGTCTACCCTGGTAAGCGAAGTAAATGGTTAAGTTCGACATTCCAACCACCCAAAGAAGGCCAGAGCGTACAACGGCCGAAACGTTGTGATAAACATGGTGACAAAGATCAGGACAATAGTCCGAAAAATGTTAATACTGTCTTGAGTTCAAGTTAGCTACATTTGCTTACTGACAAATCTATCACCACATAACCTTCATTTACTAAGCTTTTGCCTTGTACCAATTTGTTTTGATATAAGTAAAAAGTTGGTTACAATAGCAGAGGGTAACCCTAAATCTCCCTTTTTAATAGCTTCTAACCAAGATGTACGGAAGGGTGCTACTTCTTTCCCTGGATTGCTCCACTTTACCCATGATCTGTACCTTATTATGCTGAGTGTTAAGCAAGGAGGTATCAGGTACCGTTTTTTGAGTCTGTAGTATGAACCCGGTATCCTGAGATATTGGCGAACATTCTACCCACAAAACCCATTTTGTGCTTTTATAAAATAGTTTTTTTTCTTCAGATTGCCACTTCTTAGCCACTGTTTGTTGTTTCAATGTTTATCAAATACTTTACATTGTAGCAGGAGTACAACAAGGGGACACGCTAGCCCCATACGGTTTTATCATCTGTCTAGACTATGTGCTTAGAACTTCGATTGATAAAATCAGAGAAAATGGCTTCGAGCTGAAAAAGAAAAGAGGCAGAAGGTACCCTGCAAAAACAATTAGCGACGCCGTCTACGCCGATGACATAGGGTTACTGGCAAATACGCCCAACCAAGCCGAAACACTACTGCATAGTTTGGAACGAGCCGCCGGAGACATTGGCCTCTATGTCAATGCACAGAAAACTGAATATATGTGCTATAATCAAACAGGTGGCATTTCCACACTAGACGGAACCTCTCTGAAACTGGTAGACAAATCCACCTACCTAGGAAGCAGCGTCTCATCAGCCGAAAAAGACATCGACACACGGCTAACGAAGGCATGGACAGCTGTCAATAGGCTATCGATCATATGGAAATCAAACCTGACCGATAAAATGAAACGCAGTTTCTTCCAGGCAGCATTCGTGTCGATACTGCAGTATGGATGCACTACTTGGACGCTAACAAAACGGCTGGAGAAGAAACTAGACGCCAATTACACAAGAATGTTACGGGCAATATTGAACAATTCCTGGCGGCAACACCCCACAAGGCACCAATTATACAGCCACCTGCCTCCCATCACGAAAACTATCCAAGTTAGACGAAGCAGACATGCAGGACACTGCTGGATAAGCAAGGACGAGCTCATAAGTAATGTACTCCTATGGATCCCCGCATATGGCCAAGCAAAAGCAGGACAACCATACATACAGCAGCTATGTGAGGATACGGGATGTAGCCCTGAAGACCTGCCAGAGGCGATGAATGATAGGGAGAAGTGGTGATAGAGGGTCAGGGATATCCCTGCTGGCGGCACGACATGATGATGATGATGATGATGAAGTCATTCTTTGCTTTTTGAATATTTCTCGAATCGATTATTTTTTTCATTTCTCAATCTTCAATTGCTGGCTTCATATATGAATCTTGTAGTTTTTCTGTGCCATGGCAACATTTTCCTCTTTGACTTTATCTCTTTTCTTAGATGATGGTCCATATATAAAATGTCATTTGGTCCTCGCATTTCTCTGCAACTTCTTTTTGGTTCGTCAGGTGATAATTGCGGCTTTAAAGAAACTATTTTCCAACTCACCCAGCTCCATTTGGGGCCTTTCCAAGCGCCAATTTTAACTGGTTTCACACTTCCCCTTCTTTCTTTAGTTCTCTTGCAAGATCCAAGTAATTGTCTCTCTTTTCTGTCACCACATAACCTATATTTACACAAAAAACAAACAAACAAACAAACAAATATAATCAACTGTGGAACTAATACCTTCCTCATCGTTCTCAAATACGCTATTGGTCTATTGTTGCTTTGGTTGGTTCTTTTTGGGGGGGTCTTTCTGGATCAGGTTAGTTTTTTATTTTGTCATCTATTCAGGTTACTTCCTGTACATATGTATTTTGGGCTAATGAGTAGGATGGTCGCCAATGGTCCGGGAGATCGGGGTTCAGGTCGAGTCTTACCAAAGACTCAAAAAATGGTACTTGATGCCCCTTTGCTTAACACTCAACAGTATAAGGTGAGGATCAAGTGGAGCAATCTAGGGAATCGAGTAGCGTCCTCCCTTACACCTCGGTGTAGTAGCTATTGAAAAGAGAGCCTTCGGATCACCCTTGTCTAAGGTCGCCAACTTTATCTTTTTACATATGTACTTACTTGTTGTCGTGGAAAAGTCTCCTTGGCGTAGTGGCTAACATGAATGACAGTGACACCGTAGGATATAAAATCAAACTCCAGTCTCTGTTACGTCTACTGTTCGATTAATATTTTTAGGAAACCCTCATCCCAAAGCCTAGTTAAAGCTTAAATAGAACCACTACTTTACTTCTGAAAAGATGCCTTTTGCATTAAATAACCCTGAACGGTTGATATGCTTTAAAACAAAGAAACATAACCAAACAAAACCACTCTCAGTGAAAAGATTTTGATCAAAAGATATTCTGGTTGAACCATGGCTACTTTATTTCCGTGATCTAAGTTTCTGAGAGAGTATCCCCTAAAAATATAAATAAACATATATCCCAGCTATCCTGGTGCCAATTGGTAAATGTTGACAACTGAAGGAAGTCCGGTCATAATAAATTTAGAATAAAATTGCGCGTAGTGATTATTGCCTTTCCTTTCATAATTTGAAACGCAGCTAAGCACTATTTATCGTATATTTTGAGCAAGGTTTGAATGTTGAGATTATTACCATTTCAAGCAGGATTCCAAGCGAAGATTATAATGGCACCGATAAATATAGCGATATTTGAAGATTTGGCAGACAAATGAGGCTTCAAAATATCACAAGCGAAAAGCGGTAAAATTTATATATATATATACACAAAAATTCACACACACACATATATATATATATATATATATATATATATATATATATATATATATATATATAAGCGATAAAAACAAAGTTTCATTTGTATTTCTGTTTTGATTAGACCAATAGTTTCCATTCGCCCTCGCCTTAATGGGTTGCATCAAACACATAGGAGTGGTGTCCCATTTAGACATAAACTGTCCATGATAGGTCTTTCCCAACACAAAGTTGCTAAATGGCTTTCTACCATATTGCAACCTGTGTTAGCATTCACTGTATTAAAGATTTCTTTCAATTTTACAATTTTGTATAGGTGTAAAATTGATTGATAAGTTTACAAGCTCCTTTGATGTATGTAGCTTATATGCGTTTCGATTCTTGAGACTACGGATATATGGAGAGATTTACTATATCAAAGTTATTTGCCCACCCCACGACATTCCTGAGAACATATTGAACAATTGAAATTTGCTACAATGTCTGAAGAATATAGTTTTCATAATGTCATGTACAGACGTATTGATGGGGTTTCTATGGGTTCATTCCTAGGACCGACGTTAGCTAATAGTTTCGTAGTATTTCAAAAAAAGAGATTATTGTCAAGTCCAAAGAAACCTAAGTTCTATTTTCGTAATGGTAATAATACTTTTTATCTCTTCAATGGCAAAACTAAAGCAGACTCATTTTTTACTTCCCTAAATAATATCCAGCCAGTCTTTAGATTTAAAGTACATGGGAAAACAATATATATATATATATATATATATATTATATATATAT
>OY757938.1:41363324-41403324 GCA_963585895.1 Sepioteuthis lessoniana
TTTTTAGAACTCAACCCAAAACGGTAAAGATATTCCATAAAAAGTCGTGGGGGTCATTTCGTCAAAAGGGAAGGTGTTCTGCTCTTGTCTTCATGGGGTTTTATTTTGTACTCATTCACTGCATGCAAGAATATCTTACACACACACACACACACACACACACACACACACATGGCCGGGACACCTCGGGTTCTGTGACGGTTCGAGTGTTACTCTATCAAACTATCAATCCTATATGAATGTATTCGAACCTCACTGGGTTCCACATTCATACGGGCTTTTTCCACACTTAAGCAAAAGCCTTAGTAAATTACCACACAAACGCACATACACACACTCAAACACCAACACGACCAGGGCGCCTCGTGTGGTGCAATGGTTAGAAAGCTAGTCAATCAAACCTACACGAGTGAGTTCGAGTCTCCTTGGGCGTCTCATTCTTACGGGCTTTGGTCATATTTAGGCAAAAACTTCAGTAAATTACCACACACACAAAAACATTGGTTCAGGACGCTTTCAGTGGAATACTGGTTAAAAATATCCATCAAACCTACACGTATAAAATTGTAGTTAAAAATATCCATTAAACCTACACGAATGAAATCGAGTCTCATTGAGTGCCCCATTCATTTTGCCACTTTTAAACAAAAACCTTAGTAAATTACCACACACACACACACACAAACACATACACGGTCAGGGCACCTCGAGTGTTGTAATGGTGAACGAGCAAGACTAGCAAAACTTCCCGAATAAGTTCCAATCTCATTGGGTGCCCCATTCATTCCGCTTAGTTTCACATCACAGCAACATTTTTGTTAATTAGCATAAACACACAGCCAGCGATTGTGACTTGATAACATGGATTTGACCTGTTCCTGGTATTCTGGAGCTAGCCTGGTGTTTGCGCCAAATGGCTACTATTAGGTTTAATCACTTCGTCTTAGAGGGCCTTACCCTCAGTCTATACCTGTTTTACATTGTTTAGTTTATTCCTCAGTTCCTGGGGCACACTAACAAGGGATTGCTGATAGAACTAAGTATTTTCGGTTTGGCTTCGCATGACCTTTGGTTTGGGCGTAACTCCCCACGATAAAACGACCTTGTGAAATATATAAACTTGGTGGGATGTCAATTAAATCCCTTAAATCGTTTTAAGTATAGTAACTGATTAAACAGTTCTACTTGACCCATAGATGAGACCCTAACCTGTACTACCACTCTGGATCTGAGTGGACCTAGGAATAATAGAAATTAAGGGGTTCCCCTCCTTCCACAAAGCTTCAAGAGTACTGTCAGATAGTTTAGTATCATATCAATGACAATCGTTGATGGGGGACGTCTAAACCCTCAGTAGAGATACAGTCGACGTCTTCTACAGTTCAAGTTTACAGGACGATAGATAGATAGATTGTTTTGTATTAAGTAAAAACGAAAGGACTTTGCCAGATATTTAGATAGATTGATAAAAACAATTTTCTCGCGATATTTCCAAGCAATCTAATTCAATTGAGTGTTCAAGTGAGACAGGCAAAGAAAGTGAAACGCGTCGTAATATTATATACAAAAAGTCCAATTCATTGCGTGTCGTAGGTGAAAATAGACCGAGTTAACACTTTCTGCAAATTAATCAAATAACATTTTGACAACATTTTTGCTGAGTCTCCACTACAAAAAGAAATGATAACATCAAATATAATTTCGAATAATCCATTTACGATCAGACATCAAGATATTTCATCTCCTGAAACAGAATTTCATTATAACATTCTACGCTTAGTATGCCTAACATAGAGCCATTGTTCGCAAAGTTGTCTTACGATCTAGTTAACTGCCATAGTTTTTTCGTTCCTTACTGATACTCTAGCTCAATATCCTTGAGCCTGACTCAACAACAGATATTAAGTGAATCGTTAATTGACACACACACACACACACACACACACACATATATATATATATTTATATATATGTAAGTAAATATGGATAAAATCCAACAGTATGAAGGTAGCAGAAAAAACATAATCCAAATAAGTGAATATATTATAATGTAAAGTCGAAGTTAAGGTTTCGGTTTCAGTAAACATCATGTGCACGTTTATGTATCTTTTCGAATATTTCTAATTTGCCCCCGTCATCTCAGCAAGCATCCATTGCTATGTGAACTATTTTGATATCCAAGTCCTGATGATGGTTACTGAAACCGAAACGTTAACGTCGACTTTACATCATAATATATTCACCTATTTGGATTATGCTTTTTCTGCTTCCTTCATATATATATATATATATATGTTTGTGTGTATGTGGAAGTAAATAATGAAAATAAATCCATCAATATAGAGAAAACTTAAAAAACAACGTAATCCAAAGAGAATCTAATGTAAAAGAAAGTCACGTTATAACGTTTCGGTTAAAATGAACCATCATCAGGATTTGGAAGGATAATATCGAATAACGCTAAAAAAAAGATGGATTTTCAATGAAATACAAACCAAGGAGAAAATATTATGTATCCTGAGAAAGGGATCAATAAACCAGAGTTCGTATTTAAAATATGCCACGTGACTTTTTAAGACAATGTTGTAGAACAAATAGAGTCATGAAGAGAAATATAGTGTTGACTTGCTTTTACATTAAATTCCTCTCTTTGTGTTACCTTGTTTTTCATTATATATATATATATATATATATATATATATACAGTGACACGCATAAGTATTGGATACATGTTATTTTCTGTTATAACTCTCGTTTATGTTCGCCATTTTGACTGATATTGGGTCAGTAATATCTCGTAAACTTGTTTTAGTTATAAGTGGAAGGAAAATCAAAAACTCATGGTTGAATCCATTTTTTTATCAAAGTTCAAAATTACCCTATGCTA
The DNA here is from genome assembly GCA_963585895.1 of Sepioteuthis lessoniana. NCBI lineage: Eukaryota > Metazoa > Mollusca > Cephalopoda > Myopsida > Loliginidae > Sepioteuthis > Sepioteuthis lessoniana. The sequence goes on from OY757938.1 coordinate 41,366,212, forward strand.
AAGTATTGGATATATCAATTTAATATTTTGTTGCGTAGCCTCTGTTTTGTTTCACTGCTTCCAGTCGCTTTCTATTGTTGGCCACACGTTTTCCACACTGATCCAGCGTTACTTTATCTCAATCTTCCGTAGATAATTCCTCTATTGCTTGATATTTTGTGGATTCCGCTTATGAAATTTAACCTTCAAAATATTCCACAAATTTTTATTTGGATTCAAGTCAGTCTCCTGACTTAAATCCAATTGAGAGTTCTAATACCATTATTTTCATACCATTCCTTTGTAATTTTTGCGATATGTTTGGGATCATTGTCGTGTTGAAGCACGAAATTCCAACCATGTCCTAAAGAAGTTACAAATTTCTGAAGGTTCTTCTCAAGAATCTCCCTGTACATGCTACCATTCATTCTACCATGGATAACTTGTAACTCACCAGTGCCCTTGGCGGAAAAGCATCCCCGTATCATAATGGAACCACTTCCAAACTTAACTGTGGGGATGGTATTGTGTTTCTTGAAGGCAATGCTATTTTTTCGCCAAAAACTTGTCGCTGTGTTCCTTCCGAATAGTTCCTCTTTCGTTTCATTCGACCAGATTCCCTTTTCCCAAAACTGCATATTTTTCTTTGCATAAGTTTCGACAAACTTTAATCGGTCTTTGATATGTTTTGTTTTCAGTAAAGGCTCTTTTCTTGGTGATCTTGAATGAAAGCTAGTACGATACAGAGCTCTGCTAATGGTATCCTTACTTACATTAATTCCAGCACCCTCAAGATCAGTTTTAATTTCAGAAAGAGTAATGAAGGTATTTATTTGCACATTTCCGCTGATCCACCTTGAAGTTCGCTCATTTATTTTTCTCGGTCTTCCATTTCTTGGAAGGTTTGCTGTACAATTATTCTTATACTTTCTGATGATATTTCCAACTGTACTTAGTGCTAGATTCATTTCTTTGATTAGTAGCCCTAACTTGTAAAGATTTGTGTGCTTCTCTGATTTATCAGAGATAACATTCCAATACTATCGAAAATTTGAATATTTAGTCATTTGAAATACCAATTTTTAGTTGGAAATTTGAAAAAGTGTCATGCATCCAATACTTTTGCATAGGGTAATCTTGAACTTTGATAAAAAAAACAAGGATTCAACCATGAGCTTTTAATTTTCCTTCCACATTCAACTAAAACAACTTCATGAGATATTACTTACCAAATATCAGGCAAAATGGCGAATATAATCAAGAGTTATAACAGAAAATAACATGTATCCAATACTTATGCGTGTCACTGTGTGTGTGTGTGTGTGTGTGTGTGTGTGTGTGTGTGTGTGTGTGTGTGTGTGTGTGTGTGTGTGTTCCAGTAATGTGTAAAATAGTTGGATAAATTGGGCTTTGGTAGAACGACCTGTCTTTGAGAAGGAAAAATCTGATTTCAGAATTAGAGTAGTGTTATTCAAGAGAAACTGTTAAAAACCGGCACACCACGCTTCTGTAATCTGGTTATCTTAAATGTGTGGCTGGTTCTACTCAAACCTTCAACACTATAAACGAATCACCTGTGTAGGAAACTCAAATGTTCATATCTTTATTATATAATTATAATTGCAGTATTCAGAATAAAAAAATATATATTAAGAAATTAAATAAAGACTAAATTTCAATCTTAAATACAAAACAAATAAAACCCTAAAAAATGTTAACGAAAAATAAGTTTAATATTTGTAATATTGTTTGTCACCACGTTTTCCTTAAAAAAAAAGTAATAAGTGAATAGACAGATTTTTTCTTAAAATAAAATAGGTTAATTTAATGACAAGATTTTTGTTGCTGAAGGTTCTGTGAATTTTGTTGATTTTTTTTTATACATAAGGATACATGACAGCCAGACGATGATATTACGTTCGGTTTTGACACCAACTTCAGTCCTATATCTTTTTATCCGCTCCCCCATTTTCTTTCTTTAGTCATTTTTTTCTTTTTTTTTTTCTTTAAACGCTTAAGAGTCCATTAAAGAATTTTTTTTTTCTCTCCATTGTGTGATGGCTCTCTATAGTTTTTGGTTTCTCGTAGGTATTGGCTAGCTGAAATAAATTTATTATTGCCAAGTGACGGTTTGTTTAGTTTTTCTAATTATATAAATTTCCTCTGTATGAAATTTTAAATTTCTAACTTAATCATCATAAAATGAGTACACCTAGATATATTAGAATCATCTTATACATTCTCAAATTAAAAAATTCTCAACTCAACCGTTTCATTGGTCTTGTGGATAGAGTGTTCACCAATGGTCCGGGAGACCTGGCTTCAATCCCAGGTCGCGTCATATCAAAGACTTTAAAAATAGTACTTGATACCTCCTTGCTTAACACTCAGCATTATAAGGTACGTATCAAGGGTAAAGTAGAGCAATCCAGGGAAAGGAGTAACGCCGTCCTCTACACCTCGTTGTAGTAGCTACTAAAAAGGGAGCCTTCGGGTTGCCCTCGACTGCGGTTGCCAACGTTACTTTTATATATATGCATGTGTTCGTGCCTATCCGTTTATTATAAGGGCATATAATATTATATGCCATCATATTATTTGTTTCTGTACATATGGTCCAGTACAGTGCACTCAGAAATACCTTCAGGACCAAAGCATAAGTATATATATATATATATATATATGGGTAGAGTCTCGGATTGGCGTTTGAATCAACTGGGTTTCGATCCCAGCGAGGGGAAGCTAGTATGTCTAGCCACACTGATAGAACGAAACAGATCTGTCTGTGGATGACTATATATATATATATAGAGAGAGAGAGGGGCATACGATAAGTTTCCAGACTTTTTTCGTATGGGCATTTAGAATTGTCGCAGACTCTTGAAAATTCAGTATGTTATTGCTATACATCTTGTGAGATGACTAACGAATTTTTTATGATTTCAGGTTCAAATGAACAGCTACACCAGGAATTGGAATACACCCTACTAAAACCTGATTGTCACAGCTGGTCAATTTCAAAAATGCTATCTAACACTTTAGAAGAACAATATGCAACAAAATTTTGTTTTAAACTTGGAAAAAATGCCACAGAAACGTATGGAATGCTTCAGACTGCTTTTCGACCCTCTTGCATGAATCGAGCATCAGTTTTTGAGTGGCATAAGAGATTCAAGGAAGGCAAAGAGACTGTGAGGGATGATGAAAGGTTTGGGAGGAGTAAGGAAGACAATACACCGGAGTTGATTGTCCAAAGGGTTAGGGTTAGGGTTACGATATTGAGGTTTTAAGGGAGTTCAGGAAGAGATTCCGTCGGAAGAGGTCAGCACTCTTCAAATCGGGTCAGTGGCATTTCCACCAGAACAATGCACCAGTCCACAACTCATTTTGTCACAGACTATTTGACCAAGATTGGCATCAAGACAGTTCCTCAGCCTCCCTATAGTACAGACCTTGCTCCTTGTGACTTTTGGTTATTCCCTAAGCTCAGAGGCTGTCGTTATGAGACAATTGAGGAGATGAAAGAGGCTGTGCTGAAGGTCATTGAAACGCTCACACAAGAGGACTTCCATGAGACCTTCCAGAAGTTGTTGGAACGGTATAACAAGTGCACTGTAGCCGAAGGAGATTACTTCAAAGGGGACTAGAGTTTCATGTGTGTATTATCAATAAAAGTGCCCATGCGAAAAAAAAGTCTGGAAACTTATCGTATGCACCTCGTATATATATATATATATATATATTCAGATATGGAGTTGTGCTGAGTGTACGAATTCCCTTGACTCTCTGTCTGTCTATCTGTCTGTCTGTCTGTCTGTATGTATGTATGTATGTATGTCTCTCTCTCTCTCTCTCTCTCTCTCTCTCTCTCTCTCTCTCTCTCTCTCAGTGATAGCGTGAAAGAAATCCTGCTTCATTTTATTAAAGAATATGATTCACAACCTGTCAATAGTATTCCACGCCATCACAGGGCATATGTTAAGATCGCTTACGGACGTGAACTGGTCAACTAATTTCGAAGGTTCGCCGCTTAGAGTATAGATGGATTGTTCTTTTTTAATTATCATGGACTCTGTTTTATCTGAGTTCACGTCGAAGCCAATACCGCTTGCTATTTGCTGCACACAATGCATGACATTCGACTTGGGTATGTGCATTAACTGCTACATCATCTACGTAGTCCGTATCTCTAATAGTTTCTGCGGAATATAGTCAACTTTAATCTTTTTTTTTAATTTGAAAAAAAAATCTTCTTTTATTAAATTTATTATATTTATTTACAGCTACATAGCTAGGAACAAGCATCTGGTGGCATAGGCTTCCATATCAACGCAACGGTAGAAACAAGACGGAATACACATGCTTTGGTACAAGAGATGACATCTCTAAATAGTAGTTCTCTGAAACTTGTGGACAAGTTCACCTACCTAGGAAGCAGTGTATCATCAAGCAAGCCAGACATCCACGCACGACTAGCAAAGGTATGGACAGCAATCGATAGGCTATCGGTCATATGGAAGTCAGACCAGACCGATAAAATAAAACGTAGTTTTTTTCCAAGCGGCGGTTGTGTCGATGCTGTTATATGGATGCACGACATGGACGCTAACTAAACGTATGGAGAAAAAGTTTGACAGCAATTACACAAGAGTGCTGCGAGCAATATAGAACAAGTGCTTGAGGCAACACCCCACAAAGCAAGAGCTATACAGTGACCTACCACTCATCACTAAAGCTAACAAAGTTAGACGACGCAGACATGTGGGACACTGCTGGAAAAGTAGGAATGAACTCATGAGCGATATACTCCTGTGGACCCCTTCACATGGACGAGCAAAGGCATGACAACCGGCTAGAACCTATATACAACAGCGTGTGATGATACAGGATAAAGCCTTGAAGACCTCCCGGAGGCGATGGACGATAGAAACGGGTGGCGAGGGAGGGTTAGGGACATGCATGCTGGCAGCACAACATCATGATGATGATGAATAACGTTCGTAGTATGTAATCTAGACGTATTATAAATAGAACTGGTTGTAATGCATCTCTTAGCAAGACTCCAGCGACAATGTCAAAGAAGTCAGTATAACCATTAGGAAAGCAAACCAGTGTCTGTATGTGTGTGTGAGAGAGAAAGAAAGGATTGAATGATAGAGAAAGAAAGAAAGAAAAAAGAAAGACAGAGAGACAGACAGACAGAGACAGAGACAGAGAGAGAGAATCAGAATGTTAGCATGTTTATATGCATCTACACATTATATGTATATATAATATAATATACTGTAATATGTTGAAAAGTTAATTACATATACTCTGAACTCTGGGGTCAGAGAGAATTTTATGGTCGAAGTATAGGAACTGATATATATATATATATATATATATATATATATATATTGAGACTCATATTGAGACATATATATATATATATATATATATATATATATATATTGAGAGAGTTAATTTGATATATACCTACATATATGCATGTATTTGTGTGTATGTAGGTACTCGTTGTAACCGTATATATTCCACGGAAAATATATGTAATAATTGCCAGCAATTCAACAATAGTTGCAAGCAATATAGCGTTAAGAAACTGAGTATATTCCCACTCAGCACATAAAAAGATTAGTAACAATGAACTTTGGTAAGAAAGAGCTCGTTAACTATCACATTTGGAAGAAATAAATTCGAAGTAAAGAGTTATAGCGAATCAACGCCTTATCTGAACGAAATTACAAGAAATATATTTTTGGTTACAGTTTCCGTTGTATAGAATAGAGTAATGAATATTACCTAAAAGTATCTGCTCCGATTGATTCGTGCTTCATCAATAACCTCAAATTGTATCTGTATTATTTTCTGGCAATATTATATATATATATATATATATATATATATATATATATATATATATATATATATACTAATCTAATATCTACCAGCATTCACGGTACCAGAAAAAAAAAGAAAAAAAAAAACGCCAAGTTTCGGAGACTTTTCTTTTTTTTTTAATAAAAGTAAGGTTTTTTTTATTATTTTATATATATATATATATATATATATATATATATATATATATATATATATATATATTAATGTTTTTTTTTATATATATTCTAAGCTAGGTGGGTTTTTGGTGAATATAAGACGGCATTTTCTCCTTTAGCATTAGTTGGAGTTAGGCTTCCTAATAATCCGATAAGGTGAAACTTTAGAAGAGAAGATTTCCAACTCTCGATTTAAGTTAATTCTATATATATATATATATATATATATATATATATATATTCTAAGTTTTCCTTCTCCCTGACTGATTGCCATACCATGGTTAAGGAGCCCAGTCTGCTCTATTTACCCATAAATGGAAGAAGAAGAATTGGATTCATTCATTTCCAAAGTTTATTTGGAAATGCAAACAGTCTCGTCCAGGTTTGAACTCTAATCAGTGTCCATTTCCAACGATGGTCATTATTACTCAATAAATGTCATGAATATATTTACTTTTAGATAATTATATACTTATATTTTTGCTTAAAATTTCATATGAATTTATATATATAGTGCAACAGAAATACCCCCCACGTGTCACTTGTATAGCGCGAGCAAACTTAGTTACATATAACTAATATTTTATCATTCTTTGACAAATATAATAAGTTACGATCATCGGTAAAATTATAAAGATTGACCCAAAGAAAAACGTAACTTATATTAGAAATAATATTACACTCTTGATTATATAAAAACTGTTGTCACATATATCAACAACGGTGAAATATCTATATATCTATTAACAACATGGAAATATAAAATGTATATATATACTTGTGAAATCTAACAGGGAAATATAGAATTTAAAGTGTAACGGTGAAATATGAAATTTGTATAAAATATTTTGTCCACTGATTTCAGAGAACCCTTATTTTGAGTGGAGATGTTTCTTTTTTTAATTAAAACAAATGTAATCTGTTTTGTCTGCATTCACATGGAGGCCAATGCTAACTGCTACCTACTCCAGATTTTCTGAAATTGTTGGACAAGTTCACGTACCTCAGAAGCAGCGTCTTATCTACTGAAAATTACATCAATACGGGACCAGTCATTGGGTGCAGTTTTACACTCACGCGCAAAGGATATGACAATCACCATTGCCATAATAGACCCCCAGACAGGAAATGAGGCTGGAGTGTGGATGACGTTATGCCCGGAAGAGATGGTCCTGAGAATTTGAGGATTTTGAAAAAGAGTCAGTTGAAGGTTAACATTGGATCATAGAGGCAGACAATTGAGTTTCTGCCATTGGGGCATAGAGTTGAGTTCTCTATCGTTGCGTAGGCGGTTAAGATTTTCGGACCTCTACCGGCAGAGATGAATTGAGATCTTAAACAACACAATATTGTCGAACGTTGGGGTGGGATTAGCATTGTATGATCACGAAAGACTTTTAAGAATTGTGTCTCTCTCCTCGTGTCGAAGAACCGAAGTCAGAAGTTAATAAAACCGTTCGTCCCTGAACATTAGAGTCCGCCTGTGTATTTGATTGTATATGTATTGTATTACTGCTGTGATTGATATCATTAAATCATTCAACAATTGCACTAAACAGGTGACAGTTTAAAATGTAGGCGGGGGTTATTTTAACTGCGCTGGCCAATCTAGGATAGCATGGCAAACGGTAAACGAAGTGAGCAGAAGGAGAAGCACTGCGAAAGCTAAACTGAATGCTACCAGCCAAGAAGAACGAATGCAACTATGGAAACAACATTCGAGAATTTACTCAGAAACCCTCCGAGAGTTAAATATGAACCAATCACAAGAATTATTTGTAAACAATTAGATATCAAACTAGGACAGTTTACGCAAGAAGAACTCGACTCGGTACTAAGAAAAAATAGAAATAGAAAAGCAGCAAGACTTGATGAAATACCCCCAGAGGTATGGAAGACCAGGCAATTCGACGACATACTGCTCATTGGGTGCCCCTTTCATATGGCCTTGTGCCACATCTAAGCAAAAAGCTTAGTAAATTTCCAATTCGACGACATACTGCTCCGACATATATATGCCATATATAATATAATCAAAACACAATATACAGATGGACAAAGGGATCCATCCTACCCTTCCCTTAAGAAGGTCGACCTTGGATTAACCAAGAACTATCGAGGTATAACCGTTACATCCATAGCGGCCAAGATATCCAATGCTCTAATACGCAACCGTATAGAACCCAGGATTAAAAAGATACTTAGGTAAAACCAAAATGGCTTTCAGAGAAATAGATCCATAAGGTAAAAAATTTTGACAATCCATCGAATTCATGAACGTATACGTGAAAAAAACCTTGAGGCAACCATATTATTTGTGAACTACATCAAGGCCTTTGACTTCATGCACAGAGGAAAGATAGAGCAAATACTACTCACCTATGGCCTACCCAAAGAAACTGTCGCAGCCATAATGATGCCGTATCGAAACACTAAAGTAAAAGACCGCCCCTAGGATGGAGACACAGACTACTTCGACATTGTTGCAGGTTTACTTCAAGGAGACACATTAGCCCCATAGCTCTTTATCATTTGTCTAGACTACGTGCTAAGAACGTCTATTGATAAAATGAAAGACAACGGTTTCAAGCTGACAAAGGAAAGAAGCAGAAGATACCCCTCACAAACAATTACGAACGTGGACTACGCCATTGACAAAGCACATCAGGCAAATACAAGCCGAAACCCAGCAACATAGTCTGGAACGAGCAGCTGCTAGCATAGGCCTTCATGTCAAGGCAAACAAGACGGAATATGTGAGCTTTAATCCAAGATGTGACACCTCCACACTAAACGGTTGTTCTCTAAAACTAGAAGACAAGTTCACCTACCAAGGAAGCAGTGTCTCATCAACCGAGAAAGACATCAACACGCGACTAGCAGAGGCATGAATAGCTAACGATAGGCTATCGGTCATATTGAAGTCAGACCAGACCGATAAAATAAAACGCAGTTTTTTTTTCCAAACAACGGTCGTATCGATAATGCTGTATAGATACACTACATGACGTTAACTTGACGTATGGAGAAAAAGGTTGACTGCAACTACGCAAGAATGCTGCAAGCAATATTGAACGAGTCCAGGAGGCAACATCCCACAAAGCAGCAGCTGTACGGCCACTTATCACTCATCATGAAAACTCTCCAAGTTAGACGAACCAGATTTGCGGGACACTGCTGAAGAAGTAGGGACGAACCCACGTGAGCTACTCCAGAGGACCCCTTCATATGGACGAGAAAAGGCAGGACGACCAGCTAGAACCTATATACAACAGCCCTATGCCGATATAGGATGTAGCCTTGCAGACCTACTGGAAGCGATGGACTATAGAGAAGGGTGTCGAGAGAGGGTCAGGGAGATCCGTGCTGATGGAGCGATATGATGAGGATGAAGTAAAGTTGGCGACTCGAGTCGAGGGTGACGCAAAGTCTCCCTTTTCAACAGCTATTACACTGCGTGTAGGAGAGGGCACTACTCCATTCCCTGGATCACTCCACTTTACCCTTTATCCATACCATTATAATGCTGAGAGTTTTGAGTTTTGGTATGACTCGATGCGAGATTGAACCCCGGTCTCCAGGACCATTGGCGAACACACTTATTTGATTAAAAAAGGCGCTGAGTGGTGTCATAATTTATGTCTTTTTAGGTGGGTTATCGCCTACTCTACATCACTCGAGATGATCACTTTCTGGTTCGCCACCAAAAACTAAAACACTACCAGCTTAGTTCACTTTATAAAGATTTGCCAACGTTGACGTTGGTTTCCACGTTATTGATTGGCTATTGCAATAGCCAACCAGTTTCCCAGAAAGTTGTTTTAACCAAGTCTACGTGACGTTGACACTTTTTAAAAGGAAATTAATAACATAAAATTATATAATCAATAATGTGAGATAAAAGTATTTTAAACAATGCAAATACGCATAAATTTCATTTATTAGATCGGAATACTTGGTATCCTATAACTGTGAAAATATGTGCTCATCATTAAATAAAAATAATTAATTAAATCTATGTAATTATTAATTCCAATTAGATAGCAATGTTTGGTACAATACAATTGTATGTAAATTATTTGTATTTCATAGGATTTTTTCAAACGCTACAACTGGGAGTAAATTTTTATGAGAACGATTTGATATCCTATTATTGTGTGTAAAAATAATATCTTAGGACACAACGACGCAAAAATATGAATATATGAGTAAAATAAACGCGATTCCCTAACCTCTACACATAAAATAACAGTAGACAAGTTGACATATCATTAAAATCAAACTATCCCACCTCTTTCCTCTTGGTCTTACTCACTATAGAATGAAAAGGATCACGTCTTTACGTGTCTTATAAGAATATATCTGCACAGGTTTCTTTTATTAATAAATTGTGCTGGATGGTTGGTTGGTTGGTTCATCGTTCGTTCGTCGTTGGTTTTTTTCTACGATGTATCAACCATTTTTGGGTCATTTAACACCAAATTGAGATATTTTTTAAAAAGTTTCAAACAATTCAGTTTAGTATAAGTACAGATTTTTGTTTGCACACAGTTAAATGTCAAAACAATTCTATTTTAAATAATTCAGTTTAGCATAAGCACGCAGTTTAGATATCAAAAAAGTTCTAGTACGCAGTTTCAATCTAAAATCATTTCTATTTCAAACAATTCAGTTTAACATAAGTACGAAGTTTATATGCCAAAACAGTCCTATTTCAAGCATTTCATTTAAGCAAAAGTTTAGTTTTGTTCTATTTGACCCATAGATAGGACCCTTCCAGGTGCTACCACTCAGGGCCAGAGTGGACCTCGAAGCGATGTCAATAAAGGGGAACTCTGCATTTCCCAAAGTTCCTGCATTACTAGCACTATCATGAGATTGTTTAGTGTCATATCTAGGACACTCATTTTGTGGTGGTGGTAGGGGGTTACCCCTCTGCAGAGAAGCAGTCGGTGTATTCTACAGTCCTAGCCGACTGGGCAATATAAACTGTGTATCACTGATTATTTTAGAGAAATACGGTGTAGAAGCGTTCACTGTGATTTGAACTTTGTCTTAGTCGTTATTTTTAACCTATAGCTGTAGGTCTTCTCATTTATTTCCTTTGACAGTTGTATATCTTTTAGATTAGCATAAATTCTTACCATTAAAATAATATAAAAAAATACAACCTCTCTGTCCAGCCAAATCTTCCTTCCTGGAAATAAAAAAAAAACTCCCCATAGAAACCTACCAAACTCTTTCTTATTTTCACCAATCACGTTCATTTTTTTCTTTTGCTCGATTTGACTCTTTTCTACAATCAGGTTTGCGATGAGCTTGAAATAGGCCAATGTTTAATCCGTCAACAATGAACAATAGACAGTATCCCCGGTTTGACGACAAACGGACTTCTACAGTCTTCCTAGAATTGTTCATATTCTCAACTTAAGTTCTCCTACGCGCACTTGGCTAACTACCGGATCCCAGCGTCAATCCGGAAGTTATTTCCACCCTTATTTTATCCTGTCAGTCAGGATCAGCAACAAGCGGAGCTGATGTCGCAAAAGAACGTACTTGCAGCCGATTGACGACGGCACTGATTTCGGGTTTTGTTCAACGGCGCTTGAATGTTTCTACTTCCCACGGCGTCAATAAAATGGCGGCTTTGACGAACTCCATTATTCGGAGCAGGTGAAATAAGAGACCATTTCCGCATGATCTGAACAAATCAAGAAATCTGTGGCAAGATTTCGAACTTATTTCGGATAGATTGGACTTGCTTCCTGCCTTAGACACGTTTCTTGTTAGCCTGCTTTGCAAGTGAACAATATCTATCTTAGTCTATTTATGTCTATTTATCTACCTATTTCAGTTCGTTCATATCTCTCTATTTCAGTCTGTTCAGATTTATCTATCTTAATCAGTTCATGTCTCTATCTATGCATCTATCTATGTCTGTTTGTTTGTTTAGGTTTCATGGCATATCAACATTTATAAGTTAATTAATGCCAAATCCATTTTTATACAAAGAAATAGTTCTATTTCAATCAATTCAGTTTAGCATAAGTAAGAATTTTAATTATCAAAAAAAATTCTATTCCAAACTATTCAGTTTAATTAAACACTTCTAATTCAAACAATATAGTTTTTGTTCACACAGTTAAATGTTAAAACAGTTCTATTTCGACCAATTCAGCTTAGCGTAGTACAGTTTCTATTTCAAGCAATTCAGTTTAGCATGAGTACGCAGTTTAGTTCTATTTCACCTATACAGATAGGTCCCTACCAGGTGCTACCACCCGGGCCAGAGTGGACCTGGGAGCGATGGCAATAATGGGATGCTATGAATTCCTCAAAGCCCCAGCATCACTGGAAGTTCACCATCAGATTGTTTAATATCACATTCAGGACACTCGTTTGGGGGCTTACCCCTCTGCAGAGAAGTATTTGATGTATTCTACAGCCCCAGTCGACTGGGCAAATCTAGATCTGTGTATATCTATCTATTCATATATTTTTCTTGGTCTGTTTATATCTATCTATTTATCTATCTCAGTCGGTTCATATCTATCTATCTATCTATCTGTTGTGGGATCACCCCTATTCTTGATATGCAATTGACTCTTCCAATGAATGTATAACATTTTACTGTAATCCACTCAGGGAGTTTTAGCAAATAGATGTTGCTGTTTTGTCCAATTGCACCATTCCAGCAGATGGGACACACTTCGGCCGGCTGTGGTATCAGTGGCACAAATCTGGTCGGTAGTGTCACGTCTCTGGATACTGTAGTTAGCCGAGGCTGCCCGGCGCGGGTGCCAGAGAAGCGTAGCATTCGCGTCACGCGGCCAAGTCTGACATTCCATGAGTCTCAAGGGACCCTCTCCTCAGGCTCTAACCCTCCTTGGAAGGGTTAGGTTTATCACCTAGCGCCTGAGGAGACCCGTTTTAAGGGAATACGGACGGGGTCCGAGACATTTCTGGTAATGCTGGGTGTGTCTGGGCTACGACCCTACACTGGGATCTACCTTTAAAATGACTCGTGCCACATTCGCCCGTTTGGTGCAGCGTGCGACAAATTCCGTTAGTAGCAAATAGCTACACTGGCGACATTGTAATACTTGTTTTCTGTAATGTATAAGTTTATTTGTTCGTGTTTGTCTTATTTATTTTAAGCCCTTTCCCGAGGACATAACTCTCTCTATCTCTTTTCATATCTTTTTCTATATCAGTATGCTCATATCTATCTATCTATCTATTCGTCTGTCCATATCTCTCTATCTATCTGTTCAGAACTATTTTTTATGAACCTATTTTTCTTCTAGATATTTGAAAATTAGTATTGTTCGATAGGAATACTTACAACCACATAACTATGTAAAAATAAATTATTATTTTTTTAAATAATTGGTTGCTTGAAATCATATAAGTTTACAAATAATTAGTATTAAAAATGGTAACTTAATGCTATAATAGTTCACAATGATTATTATCATTAGTTACTTGAAATCATTGCTCAAAAAGAAATTTAAAAAAAACTGACTTAGTGATTAAATAACCCAAAAAGTGGAGACATGCCATAAAACTAATCAATAAATGCACCAAGCACTTGTTCTTTTTTAACAGTTTTCATCTAGAACATTTTACAATGCAAACTCTCTCTCTCTCTCTCTCTCTCTCTCTCTCTCTCTCTCTCTCTCTCTCTCTCTCTCTCTCGCGTTAATGTTTTTAATATGATTGATTGATTTTAATCCTTTTGGGGTGACTTTATGCCTACAGGTCAGGTAACTGCGTACGTTGTACATTCATAGTTACATTTCAATTCCGTTTCTTAAGTTTGTTTTTAGTACGCTGTTCTATGATATCAAGTATTTCTATCAAATATAAATCATTTTCTTGAAACCATAAAAATGATTTATATTTGATAGAAATACTTGATATTCCTATCTCATGCTGATTACTTTACAGTTTCAAGTCATTATTTCTATTTAGTTGTTTCTTTACAAACAGTTGTATGGTTTCAAGTGACTAATAATAATCCTGGTCCTGTCGGCTGGGACAGCAGAATCCACCAACTACATTTCTGTAAGGCTCCCCACACCGAGTGTCCAAGATATAACGCTATACAATCTTATGGAGAGACTCCAGTAATGTTGAGCTTTAGGAAATGTTGAGTATCCCTTTATTACCATCGCTCACAGGTCCAATCTGGCCCCAAGTGGTAGCACCGGATAGGGTCCGATCTATGAGTCAAACAAAAGTGTTTGCCATTTAAACTGTACCTATGCTAAACAGGATTTAAACAGTATACTTATGTTAAAAGGAATTGCTTGAAATAGAACTATTTTGACATTTAATTGTATGTAAACAAAATCTGTACTTATGATAAACTGAATTGTTTGAAATAGAACTGTTTGCATGCATAAAAAGAGATTTGGCATTAAATAACCTACAATGGATCATAGATCAAAAACCAATCAAGCCTAAAAATAATCCTTAGTAAACAATGATGGCTTCAAGTAGCTCTTCTTTATATAAATAATTCAAAGTTATATATAATGTATTCTAAGTCTAATAAGAAAAGTCTAATAAAGATAAATTAGCCCCTATCATATAGTTTTAAGCATTCATAACTTCTACTAAAAGTTATATGGTTTTAAGTCCTTATTTCTAGTTAATAATCCCTTGTTTGTAAAGTGTTATATGGTTTCAAGTAATTAACAATAATCCTTAATGAGGTGCCCGTAGTGTAATAGGAAATGAACACGGCGACTCGAGTTCAAATCCTGGACGAGACTGATTGCATTTCACATAGCACTAATACCCTTGGGAAATGTATGAATCCAATCATTCTCCCTCCAGCTATGGGTAAATAGTAGGACAGACTAGGTTCTTCAGCCTTGGTGAGGCAACTAGTCTAGGAGAAGGAAAACTCTGAATTCGAACCTGTTAAACTCCGCTTAAAAATTGACCGTGTGTCATATCCTGCCCGAGCGGAGGAGTTGGGTAAATAGGATAATCCTTAATGAAGTTAAAGCCTCAAGCAACTATTCTTAAAACAAATAATTTACAGTTATCTGGTATCAAGTAGTCACATAGTTGTGTTTTTCAATTAATACACTAGTAATTATATATCTTGAGAAAGACATGAACCCTCTTATCCCTTTAGTTATGGCTTAGATAGCACTACTACTGTTCTTCTACAAGAATGGCTTTGGCATTGAATAACCCTTGGAGTTGTACAGGCCATTAAACGAACAAACCAAACCATCTAAAGTAGGCCAATAAGTATGCATACTAAATTTGACCAATCTATGTTAACTCATTTTATATCATTATGATGTCAACGAACAAATTGCATGTTAGTAGCGAATCATACTTCACTGACTTGATAGAATTAAGCAGTCACTTCATGCCAAACATATGCACTTTAAAATAGACATCTTTCTTTTGCATATATTTATAGATACAAGGTAGAAAACTAAGGTTTAAAAATATCAAGTAAATTATCACGATAAATAACAATGTTCTAAATATCCCAGTAAAAAAAATGTCAATCTCAGCAAATCGGAATCTAGTAAATACATATCATATCAAATTAAGGTTATATAATTATCACCTTTGTTTTATATAACTCTGTAAAAACAATGTAACTATCCTTTTTCTTGGACACAGTTATATAGTTTCAAGTAACTAATAATAATCCTGAGTAAACAATTATAGCTTTAAGTAACTCAATAGAAATGATTTAGATGTAAATTTTCTTTTTTGATTAGAGGAATTATATTGTGAATTGAATTACCATGACCAGAAAATCCGACGAACACTTGCACACAACATATAGAAACACTGGACAGCGGGTTGGACCTTATTAAGTCTCACCAGCAGGAGAGTACAACTCCAGGCCAGACTGGACTGAGAGAGTAATAGCAATAAAGGGGTATTCCACACTCAGATCAGTAATTTAAAGAACTGGAGCTTCTCCATCCGATGAAGTTTAGTTTCCTACCTAGGACAGTTCTCTTTTGAGGAATACCTTCTTCTCTGAAATGGTCAGAATATTCTATGTCTCACCGACAGGTTGGAATTTAAAACTGATTATCATGAATGAAACAGTATTAATTGATGCTAAAAAGACATAGTTGTTATAAGATGATAATGTATAGAAAAGTACTAAGCCAGAGAGGATAGTCCATTCTATCTATAATGGTAGACAACCAATCAAGGAAAATAATTTCTTTTTTAGATTTTACCATGAAAATTTCAGCATTTCAACAGACAGTTGTTTATAAAGATTAAATCTACGCCACCCAATCGGCTAGGGCAGTAGAATACACCGACTGCTTTTCTGCAGAGGAGTAAGACCCTCTAAAAATTGTCCAGGATATAACACTAAATAATCTGATGTGGAAGTTCCAGCAATGTTGGATCTTCAGGAAATGCGAAGTACACCTTCATTGCCTTCACCCCTAGGTCCACTGCGGCACGGAGTGGTATCACTTGATAGGGACCGATCCAAGGGTCAAATAGAACTAAACTGTGTACTTATACTAAACTGAATTGCTTGAAATAGGACTGTTTTGACATTTAAACTGCCTACTTATGCTAAACTGAATTGCTTGAAATGGAAATGTTTTTGTATGCTAAGCTGAATTGATTGAAATAGAACAGTTTTGACATTTTACTGTATGTAAACAAAAACTATACTTATACTAAACTGAATTGTTTGAATAAGAACTGTTTGATAACTGAGTAGCTTGAAGTAGAAATGTTTTTGACAATTAAACTGTGTACTTAAGCTAAATTGATTTGTTTGAAATAGAACTGTTAATTTTCATAAAAATGGATTTGGCATTAAATAACCTACAAAGGTTGATAGGCCATAAACCCAAACAAAATGTACGCCACCCAGATTCTTTGGGGTGTAAAGGAATCAGCTCAAGACGCGCTTAAACGAAATACCTACCATAAGACATGACTATATTTCAAGACGCCATGCTGACTCAACTAAGTGTAATTAAGAATATGAACTTACGTTTGTTAAGAAATGCCAACAGTGTTTTTAATTATGTTGATTGTATCGATTTTGTGTTTTTGTCCCTGGATCAGGTGCTAGTGGTTGGCTTTAGGGCAGAGACAAGAAAATAGAAACAAATTCATGGAGCCAGTGGGTCAAAGATATTAAATAAAGAAAGAAAAAGTAATAAAAAAAACGGATAGTAAAAAAACAGTATACAAAATAAGAAAAAATTTGAAAAGTCTGAAAAGAAGAGAAAATAACTGAAATGCATTAACAAAGAAAGAAAGAAAAGGAAGGAAGGAAGGAAGGAAGGAAGGAAGGAAGGAAGGAAGGCAAGGACAGAGTTAGAAAGGGAAAGTACCAAAAAGAAAAATGACCGAAAAGAAAAAAAGAAAAAACATAAAAAACAAACAAAGGAAAATAAAGGAGAATAAAGAAATATAAGAAAAAGACGAAAGATGGAATGAATGAAAGAAACGAAAGATAACGAAGAATAAATAAATGAAAATAAGACAGAAACGAAAGAATTTAACGGCAAAGAAAGAAAGAAAGAAAGAAAGGCATGAAGGAAGATAACAGTATGAAAGAAAGAAAGGGAGAAAGAAAGAAAGAGACGAAAGAAGATATCAGAGAATGAATGAAAGAAAGAGAGAGAGAGAAAATGAGAAAGGCTCTTAACGTAGAAACAGATGAACAAAAAGAGGGATGAAGTAAAAGAAAGAAAGAAAGAACGAAAGAAAGAAAGAAAGAAAGAAAGAAAGAAAAACGGGGAAAAAAGAGGGAAAATAACGGAAAATAAATGAAAAAAAAGAGATTGACGAATAACTTGAAAAGAAAGAAAAAAAACAGTAATTGGAAACTTGAAGAAAAAATGTCAAAACGAAAGAAAAGAAGGGATTACTGTTACAAGTAAGGCTAGCGTGGGGTTATTTTGCTTGTAAATTATTAAAGCCAAGTTCTCCTAATATATATATATATAGAGAGAGAGAGAGACAGACAGACAGACAGACAGAGAGCTAATTTATTTGCACACATCTAAATAGTTGTAAGTACCACTATTTAATACTAATTCAACATTATTCATTTGTCAGCTCACAATTAAATAGTTCCAAGTATAGAAAAGGATCAAATATTTCTATTTGATGCATTTGTGGAACTCCGGGTCAGAGTAATGATAATGAAGGGCTATTCCACATTCTCCAAACTTCATGACTGGAGACTTAACACCAGATGTAGTTTATTTTCATGCCTAGGACATTTTAGGATCAGTGTTTTGATAGGTTCAGGGTTAGGTTGAAGTTTTTTGTATATAAAATTTTTAAAATAACGTCATAATCGTAGATTACTCTATTAGTCTAAAAAACAACAAAAATAGATGTCACTAAAAGCAAAATGAAACCTGATAACCTTGAAGAACGCTATGATTGTTTTTACTTTTTATTTTTAATTTGGGAATACTACCCGGGGCAATCTTGCAACTTACTGGCTCACGTGCAGGATTATGATATCGAAGTGAAATCTAGTGGTGCTAACACGTTAGTTTCAGATTAATACCCTTGAGAAAGGTATGAGCCACCTTAACCCCACCAGTTATGGCTTAAATAGTAACACTAATGTTGTTCTACAAAGATGACTTTGGCATTAAATAACCCACAAAAGTTGATATGCCATTGAACAAAGTAACTAAGAAAAAGCCCCAAGAAAAATACTACATCGGTAATGATCAGTTAGACCGAAAAAACATCTTGTGAGTGGCCCTCTCAGTTGGGGTTGCAGTATACACCAACTGCATCTTTACAGAGGAGTGAGACTCCCCCAACGAGTGTCCAGGATATAACACGAAACAATCTTATCGTGAGGCTTCAGTAATGCTGGAGCTTTGGGGAATGCGGAGTATCCCTTTATTGCCATCGCTCCCAGGTCCACTCTGGCCCTGAGTGTTAGCACCTGATAGGGCTCTATCTATGGGTCGAATAGAACTGAAGTGTGTACTTATGCTAATTTTAATTGTTTGAAATAGAAACGTTTTTAAATAAAACTAAATTGTGCAAATATGCTAAACTGGATAGTTTGAAATTTTTTTGGTGTTAAACGACCTGACAAGGGTTGATACGCTATAAAACACAACATCTTCTGAGCATTTGGTTTTCTCTCTCTATATATATATATACATATGGTGTTTGTAGTGATCGGACAGAAATCAAGGACAATATAAGAAAGAGCAATGAAAATTACATTTATGGAAAGTAAAATAAAATCATTTTTGATCTACAACCATTTAATCTCAAATAGAAACCAAAAATGGGGGGGAAAGCCCTTGAGTATATTCTCCAGATGTTCGTCGTTCAGTTGAAGGCATTGCTGAATGCGACGTATATGTTGTTGATAACGCTTGCCCATTCCTCCTGGGTATTTGGATTGTTATCGGAGGCACATATGTTTAGGGTCTCGTTGTCCTTTGATCTTTGCAAATGCCAAGAACTTCTAAGTTCTGAACCAACTTGAGAATCTGACTCTTGTTAGGAAATGAGTTGAAATTGAACTTCTTACTGTAACTTACTGAACAACCTTGAAATATTTAGTATTGCCTTCACACAAATGATCTTGGGCTCCATTGTTCAAGACATGATTTCTTTATATTTCGTTTCAAAATGCTAACATATTTCCATCAATAATCGGAAAAGAGGAAGATGATAAAGGGAACAGAAAATATCTTGCCCAGTCGGCTGGGGCTGCAGAATACATCAACTGCTTCTCTGTTGAGGGGTAATCCCGCCCCCGCATAACAAGTGTCCTGGATATAACACTAAACAATATGATGGTAAGGTTTGAGTAATGCTGGAGCTTTCGGGAATGGTGAGTACTCCTTCATTGCCATCATTCCTAGGCCCACTCAAGCCCGGAGTGGTAGCATCTGATCTATGGGTCAAATAAAACTAAACTGTGTACTTATGCTAAACTAAATTGCTAGAAATAGATCTGCTTTGTATGCGAAACTGAATTGTTCGAAATAGAACTGTTTGACTAAACTAAATAGCTTGAAATAGAAATGTTTTTGACAATTAAACTGTGTACTTAGGCTAAACTAAATTGTTTAAAATATAACTATTTAATTATATAAAAATGGATTTGGCATTAAATACCCAACAAAGGTTGATATGCCATAAAACTCAAACAAACAAATAAACAAATAAACACGGATGGGAAAGGTAACTACTTCGTGTCAACAATTGAGAATATGGTGACACATTATATATATGGTGACATATTAAGCAAAATAATTCATGTGTGAGTATGGTAGGTTTATATATATATATATATATATAGGGAGAGAGAGAGAAGCGTGTAAATAGTCATCCGCCGAAATAAATTCATAATGACGACTTAACAGAGTTTGAGTCTCCATCAAATTGTACTATATATATATATATATATATATCATTATCATCATGTCGCGCCGCCTGCGCGGATATCCCTGACCGTTTCTCGCCATTTCTCCCTATCATTCATCGCCTCCGGCAGGTCTTCAGGGTTACATCCCGTGTCCTCACATAGCTGCTGTATGTAAGTTCGTGCTGGTCGTCCCACTCTTGCACATCCATGTGTGGGGGTCCACAGGAGTACATCGCTTATGAGCTCGTCCTTGCTTCTCCAGCAGTGTCCTGCGTGTCTGGTTCGTCGAACTTGTATAGTTTTTGTGATGGGGGGCAAGTGTCCGTATAGTTGGAGTCTCGTGGGGTGTTGTCGCCAGGACTTGTTTAATACTGCTCTCAACATTCTTGTATAATTTCCGTCTAGCCTCCTCTCCAGCCGCTTCGTAAGCGTCCATGTAGTGCATCCATATAGCAGTATCGACACAACCGATGGATGCACTCTTTTAAGTGTTGTTACTTATTCATATATGTTTTCATAATTTTAATGCTATACTTATTTATGTAATACCTAAAAATACTCATCTTGATTATATGATGTCACACAAGAACTAATAAAAGATGCGTATTCCTCGTTTGGCAATCAGGCCACCCGGGTGAATGAACATCTAGTTAGCAGTACAAATTCCATTAAACAAAGAAATAAATGTTAATGCAAGCCAATTTTAACCGCAAGCTTGTCTTTTTTTCAAGGAAAATGTCCGTGTGTTTGCATTAAGGATGGTGGAAATTTTGTGTCTTAACATGTAGATTTTATAAATTCTTATCTTGTCGGTTCAAACTGATAAAAACTTGAACAAATTCTAAAAAAAATAAAATTTATCTCCTACTAACGTAATTGTGTGATATACACGTGGATCTTTTTTCCAAAATTTCTTTGACCCAACGGGGGATGAGTGTGTGTTATACACAAATAATTAGGATATATATGTATATATATATATATATATATATATACATATATATTATTATAGAGAGACAGACAGAGACAGAGACAAAGAAAGAAAGAAAGAAAGAAAGAAAGAAAGAAAGAGAGTGATTGAAATGTATTTCACTATTCCAAAATCCTTAAGATTCATTGCTAAACAAAATTTTTTACAAGAAAAAAGTATTTAAAAATAACCTCATATATATATATATTGTCATCCACAGACAGACTATTTCGTTGTATCACAATTCTTCAGTGTGGCCTGACAGACTAGGTTCCCGAAGCTGGGATCGAAACCCGGCTGACTCAAAATGAAAAGGTTAACTAAGAAATTTGAATTTTTAGAAGGATCTATTTTGTTCTTACATACGTGTATGTTTCCAGCTTGTTGCTTTCGTCTGAGAACATACGGCCTTGTACTACAGATGTTCTCAGACGAAAGCAACAAGCTGGAAACATACACGTATGTAAGAACAAAATAGATCCTTCTAAAAATTCAAATTTCTTAGTGGACCTATTCATTTTGAAATATTTACTTTTTTCTCTGTTTGGACAACCAACAAAATTAATATATATATATATATATATATATATATATATGTGTGTGTGTGTGTGTGTGTGTGTGTGTGTGTGTGTGTGTGTGTGTGTGTTTTAATTGTTTAATGGAAAAGTAAATTGACATACCAAGCTAAAATTTCAGCCGGGATTTTTTGCTTTCACCTTGTCCTAAACTCCACAAAGAAGGCATGAATCCACATGTGTGCAAACGTCGAGCAGTTACCCATTTCATGAACAATTTTTGGTCCATCGAACATTTATCACTTTTCAGCATTCGTTTCGAAGTTAATTTAATCTTATATAAATCCATACACACTTCGTTTGTTGATAACTCTAAATGTGTTTCCAACTTAATTTACATTTATATCGAATAGTTCATATTACACTTGTTCAATCGTAAGTTTACCATAATCTATTTCTCAGGTCAATTTTTCCAGCGAATGAAAACAAAGGCATTTCAAATTTAGAAAAGTGTTTGATCTCTACTATAGATTTTCCTCAGTTAGCTAAATAGACTGTCTTTATCAAATATCCACTTTTCCTATAGCTTGAAATAAAAGGTCTACGTTTCGTTAACACACAAGAGAATATGCTAGAGTGTTATTCAAAAGAAAATAATGAACTATGTATATATATTTACCCAAACCCTCTACATTGGCAGGAATTGACATAAGGTCAAGTTTTAAGCAAAGGTTAACTGGTTTGAATTTAGAAATGTCCTTTTCCAAGATCGGTTGCCATACCAATATTAAAGAGTTTAGTCAGCTCTCCTATTTATTGGAGGGAGAATCATCTAATTCATAACTTCTCCAAGGTTATAACTGCAATGTTGAATGTAAAAAACCTCGTTCAAGATTTGAACTTGGATCGCTGAGTCCATTTCCAATGTTAGAATCCATTGCACCGCGTATATATATATATATATGTATAATCCGAGGAGGAAAGCTTTACTTATTACGATTATTTAACATTCAATATGTGAATTAAATATTGCTTCTTTGTTTATGACGATTGACTTAACATTTGATATGTTAATTTCTAACTTAATATAAATAAATGAATTTTTACGAAAATTTTAATGGTTAGAATTAATTTTTGTATATTAAGATCAGCATTGAATTATTATTTCCTGATAACACGAATTATATTTTTTTGATATTGATAAGACATAATAGTTTCAACGAAAGTATGAATGCAAATACTTTTTCCAGAATTATGTTTTTTTTAAATTTTCTGTAGTATTTTAATTATGTTCAATAGCTTTTTTGGTTTTATAGTCATGAGTTAATTTTTTTCTTGATTAAAAAATATAAAATATTTTTAAAAATTGTTTTGATCAAACTTATTTTAATTTTGAAAATAAAAGTAATTTATTTTAAATCCCATTCTCGCTGGAACACCCAAATTAAAAGTTTCTTCTTACATCTGATGATGGTTTCACAACCAGAAATAATGGCACCAAGGAAATAATTTTTTTTTCTTTATTCTACAGTAACACCAAAGTGAAAGTACGTTCTCCAGATGTAGACACAGAATACTTCATCATTGTAGCAGGAGTACTACAAGGAGACACGCTAGCTTCCTACCTCTTTATCATCTGTCTAGATTACGTGCTTAGAACATCGACTGATGAAATCAGAGAAAACGGCTTCGAGCTGACAAAGAAAAGAAGCAGAAGGTATCCCGCAAAAACAATTACCGACGCCGACTACGCCGATGACATAGCGATTCTGGCAAACACACCCAACCAAGCCGAAACACTTCTGCATAGTTTGGAACGAGCCGCCGCAGGCATTGGCCTCAAAATATATGTGCTATAATCACACAGGCGACATCTCCACACTAGACGGAACCTCTCTGAAACTGGATGACAAATTCACCTACCTAGGAAGCAGCGTCTTATCAACCGAAAAGGACATCAACACGCGGCTAACGAAGGCATGGACAGGTATCGATAGGCTATCGATCATATGGAAATCAGACCTGAGCGATAAAATGAAACGCAGTTTCTTCCAGGCAGCGGTAGTATCGATACTGCTGGTTGCACTACTTGGACGCTAACAAAACGGCTGGAGGAGAAGCTAGACGGCAATTACACAAGAATGCTGCGAGCAATATTGAACAAGTCCTGGCGGCAATACCCCACAAGGCACCAACTATACGGCCACCTGCCTCCCATCACGAAAACTATCCAAGTTAGACGAACCAGACATGGAGGACACTGCTGGAGAAGCAGGGACGAGCTCATAAGTGATGTACTCTTATGGACCCCCGCATATGGCCGGGCAAAAGCAGGACGACCAGCTCGAACATACAATAATCAGCTATTTGAGGATACGGTATGTAGCCCTGAAAACCTGCCAGAGGCGATGAACGATAGGGAGAAGTGGCGAGAGAGAGTCAGGGATATCCGTGCTAACGGTACGACATGATGAGGATGATGATGATATATATAGGCACGGATTAGGCCAAAACCACATCTGATTATATATTTTTCTTCCTTTCTTTCTCGCTTTCCTTCTTTTCTTTCTTTCTTCCTTCCTTTCTTTCTTTTACTATTCACACATCATGTATTTCTTTCTTTCTCTGTATTTTTTCTTTTGCTATACTGCATACTCTTTTTTTTTCTTTCTTTCTTTACTTCTTTCTTTCTTTCTTTTCATTATTTCGTCATTATCTGCTTCTTTCTTTATTTTTTTTTTCAACATCATCAATTTTTTCTTCATTCATTTATTCTTTCTTTCTTTTTCATAATTTTTTCTCGCTTTCCTTCTATTTTCACATCTATTTTTTTATAGCTTTATCATTTTTTTAAATCATATCGTCTTTTTCCATTTTTCTTTTCCTTTCATTTTTTGCCTTCATTCAGTATTCCTGTTTCTGTTCGTCCTTTCTTTTTCGTACACTATTTAACAAAATCAATTTCTATCTGTCCTTTTTTCTTTTCTTTTCTTTCTTTCCTTCTTTCCTTTTCCTTTTTATTTTCATTATCCCTGCATTTAACCGTTCTTTCTGTTTTTTCTTTCACTATTCACACATATATTTCTTCTTTCTTTCTCTGTCTTTTTTCTTTCGTTATTATTGCTTCATCTTTCTTTCTTTCTTTCTTTTTTCTTTCTTCATTTATTTATTTATTTATTGCACAAATTCTAACATCACTTTTTTCTTTCTTTCTCTCTTTCTTTCTTTCTTTCTTTTTTATTTCTTTCTTTCTTTCACTATTCAAACAGCATCTTTTTGCTTTTTTTTCTTTATTCTTTCTTTCACTATTCCAGTATCATCAATTTATTTATTTATTTATTTCTATAATGTCTTTTTCTTTCTCTCTCTCACTCTCTCTCTCTCTCTCTGTCTTTCTCTTCAACCTCATCACTTTTTTCTTTCTTTCTTTCTTTTTTCTTTCAATATTCTCTCTCTCTCTCTCTCTCTCTCTCTCTCTCTCTCTCTCTCAACGTCTTTCTTTCTTTTGATTGAACAGATCCGCTTTTTCTTTTTTCCTTTCATTCTTTTTTTGTCTGAATTACCTTAAAATTTCTTCTTTCGCTCTAAAAATCTTCTCTTTATTTTCTTCTTTCCTTTTTTTTCATCTGATTTTCCTTCTGTCTGCCTGTTTCTTCTTTACTTTCTTTTTTTTCTTTTTTTTTTCTTTTTCTTTTTGGCCTCTATTGACTTCCTGCTCTAATTCCTTTCTTTTTCATTTTATTTATCAACCCATTCTTTTCTTCTTCTATATCTTCCTCCATTGCTTCTTTTTTTGACGTTATATTACTTTCGTCCGTCCTTCTTTCTTTCTTTCTTTTTTTCTTTCTTTTCCTTTAGTCTCATTAGTCTTTTACTTCTTTCATTTCTTCCTTCTTTCTATTTTTTCCATTGGAAATTTTTGTTCTTTGTTTTTCCTATTCTTTTCCTTCTTTTTATCTTTCGGCTTAATGTTCTACCTTTCCTTCCTTTGACTTAGTCGGCTTGGGCTGCCGAATACACCAACTGCATCTATGCAGAAGGGTAAGACTCTCGCAATCAGTGTCTTGGATATGACACTAAACAATTTGACGGTGAGGCTTCAGTAATTGAGCCAATGGCAATGTAGAGTACCTCTTCGTTACCATTGCGCCAAGGTCCACTCTGATAGGGTCCCATCAATGGATCAAATAGAACTTATGCTAAACAAATGTTTCATGATAAACTGAATTTCTTGTAATAGAACTGTTTAATCATTTAACTGTGTGCTAACAAATGACTGATATTTAATTAAATTGTAGTGATATAACAATACTTGGAACCTTTTAACATTGACTTATGCTAAATTGAATTGCTTGAAATAGAACTGTTGGATCATTAAACTGTGTGTAAACGAATGTTTGGTGTTTAATTTAATTGATACGGAACTTGGATTTAGCTAACTTTTTTGACATATTTACAAATTATAAATATCTAATATATATGAATAAACCGGATTTGGCATTAAATAGCCTACAATAGTTGATATGCCATAAAACCATACCAAACTCCCCTTCTTTTATATCTACCAGCGTTTCACTTCATATTACTTTCTTTTTTTCTTCTTTACCGGGTTTTTCCTCTCTCTCTCTCTTTCTCTCTATCTATCTATCTCTCTCTCTCTCCTCTAACCTCTTCTTTTCATCAGATTCAATTTCTTATTCTTCCTTTTCTTCCTTCTACCTTTTTTAATCGTTTGTATATCTTTTTCTTCTACTACTTCTTTTCGACTTTGTTTTCCTTTCTTCTTTTTCCTTTTCTTCCTTCGTTTTTGTCTAATTAGGCCTTTTCTTTCTTTCTTTCTTTCTTTCTTTCGTTTTGTTATATACTGTAATTATGAACATTAAGGGTTATGTCCCATTCCTTATAAATACTTAGGACACTATCTTGAGGGGGTTAATATGCTGATTAAATAATATACTTTTAGCGGTAATTTACTTTCTCCATGCCGCTGGGCAGTATTGTATTTTGTTAATGCCAGAAAGATTTCTATTTCATTTCCAACCCCCATTTTGGTTATTTCTTATTCAGTAAACTTTTGTTAGGTTACAATACTTTCTTTCGTTCTTTCTTTCTTTACCAGAAACTTTCTTTTTCTCTCTCTCTCTCTCTCTCTCTCTCTCTCTATTTAGTTCCTTTTCTTCTTTTTGTCTCATTTAACTTCATATTATATCCTTTTCTCTCCTTTCTTTTTTAAACTGTGTGACCTCTTCTTCATATAATCATCTTCCATTACTTCGTTTTAGTCTCATTCGACTTTATCTTCCTTCATTCTTTCCTTAGTTTTAGTATGATTAAGCCTTTCCTCCTTTCTTTTCCTTCTTCCTTCTTTCTTTTCAACCGGACATTTTCTTTCTTTTTTATCCATATTTTCTTCTTTTTGTTCTTTTGGCTTTTTCTGACTTCCTGTTCAACCGTTCCTTTCTACTTTCATTTTCTTATCTATCCTATTCTTTCAAAATTTCTTTTGGACTTCATCTTTCTTTCTTCCTTTCTTTCTTTCAAACTTTTGGTCTGATTAAGCCTTTCTCTTCTTTTCCCTCCTTCTTTAATTCCTCTTAACCGGACATTTTCTTTCATTTTCCTTCTTTTCTTTTCGTTTCGATTTGCCGAACAATTTCTTTTCTTTTCACCATTTTTTGTTTGCCTCGAAGTCCTCCTTTTTATTTCATTTTCTGTTTTTGTTTCTTCTTTCATTTATTTGGGCAGCAAATGATAAAAAATAATTAAAATTGATTTTTGTTCCTTCTTTTTTCCTGCCTTTTTTTCTCTCACCAATTTTCCTTCTTATTTTCCCCGATACTTTTACTTCAATCGATACTCAAAAGGTCAGACTTCCTAATTAACTGGAAACCGGCAATGGTAAAAATAACCGGACAATATTATTTTCAGGATAACCCGCTTGCACATAATGAATGCTTGATGAGGATATGGTCACGTGACAAGACAGACGACAAATTCACTCCAAGGTCCCTTTCCATTTTTAAAAATACTTTTATTTGTTGTTTTCTACCGTGAACCGCTCTTCCCAATTTCTCCGTCGTTTTGGGTCACTTTTTTCTGCTTTGATTTTACTTTTGTTTTATTTTGTCTTATTTTGTTCCTCGTTCCGCTTTTTAAAAGAAAGAAAAAAAGAAAGAAAGAAAGAAAGAAATGACGTTGAAATAGGGGAGTAAGTAAATAAAAAAAAGATAATCTTGAAATCGTGAAAAAAAGAAACACACACAAACAAACAAATAACAAACAAACAAGCAAATAACAAATACACAAATAATGTTGGAATAGTGAAAGAAAGAAAGAAAGAAAGAACCTTGTGTTGTTAAAATAGGGAAAAAGTTAAATAAATAAATAAATAGCTGATCTTTAAAAAGTGAAATAAAGAAAAACAAACAAACAAACACGCAGACAAATAAACGCACAAACAAATGATGTAAGAATTGGGAAAGAAAGAAAGAAGCAAACAAACAAACAAACAAATGATGTTAGAACAGTGAGAGAAAAAGAAACAAACAAAGAAATAGTGTTGGAATAGTGAAAGAAAGAAAGAAACAAACAAACAAACATACAAACAAACAAATGATGTTAGAACAGTGAGAGAAAAAGAAACAAACAAAGAAATAGTGTTGGAATAGTAAAAGAAAGAAAGAAACAAGCAAACAAACACAAAAAACAAGTGATGATCTTTGATTAATGAAAGTAAGAAAGAAACAAACAAACAAGATAGTATGACGAGAAAAAATTTCGAAGAAAGAAAAAAAGAAAGAAAGAAAGAAAGAAATGATGTTGGAATAGGAAAATAAGTATATAACTAAAAGAATAATCTTGAAATCGAGAAAGAAAGAAAGAAAGAAAGAAAGAAAGAAAGAAGCAAACAAACAAACAAATGAACAAACAAAAACACGACAAGAAGCAAACACACAAACAAACAAACCAATGATTTTGGAACAGTGAAAGAAACAAAGAAACAAACAGAGAAGCAATAAACAAACAAACAAATGATTTTAGAACAGTAAAAAAGAATTCAAACAAATGAACAAACAAACAATGAAATAATGTTGGTATGATATAAAAAGAAACAAACAAACAAACACACAAACCAACCAACAAACAAAAAACAGTGATGATCTTGGAATCGTGAAAGTAAGAAAGAAAAAAAGAAAAATGATATTATGACGTGAGAAAGGTTCAAAGTAAGAAAGAAAGAAAGAAAGAAAGAAAGAAAGAAATGATGTAGGAAAAGGAAAATAAATAAATAGATTATCTTGAAATCGTGAAAGAAAGAAAGAAAGAAAGAAAGAAAGAAAGAAAGAAAGAAAGAAAGAAAGAAAGAAAGAAAGAAAGAAAGAAAGAAAGAAAGAAATGATGTAGGAAAAGGGAAATAAATAAAAAGGTTATCTTGAAATCGTGAAAGAAAGAAAGAAAGAAAGAAAGATACAAATAAACAAAGAAAGAAACTCAGAAACGGACAAAACAAAGAAGTGATGTTAGCATAGTAAAACAAACAACCAAACAAATGAACGAACAAATAAAGAAATAATGTTGAAAGAAAGAAAGAAAGAAAGAAAGAAAGAAAGAAAGAAAGAAAGAAATTGGGTAAAATGCAGGCAGATCAAAACGAACAATGGGGAAAAGAAAGAAAAAGAAGAGAAATATAAATGACCTGGAAAACTAGGAAATAAAGAAATGATTGATGTGAAAAACTTGATAAAAAACAATGAATGACTTTGGAGAATATCAAACTAGAACGGTTAGACTGTTGAAGAAAAGATAAAAGATGTTGATTAGGGAAAAGAATAACATGGAAAAAAACAAGAGAAGAAAGAAAATAACGGAAAGCGATGAACTATTGAGTATGTAATGTTATGGGTTTTAAATATACAAAAATACTGCAGAAACAGAGAAGGGGTTTTGACCAAGGTATCATTACTGACTACCAAGTCGGAAACTGGTTTTCAAAGTTTCGTTTTGTTAATATGTCGTTGCGAGATAAACCCAGAATAGGACACTTATCAAACCTCAATCAAGATGCTTAAGCTGAATTGGTAGAATGCTATACACGTAAATGTAGTATAGGACCAAAAAAAAATAAAGCGTTGTGTCTAATAAAAGATATGAATTCACAGAAAAGAAACACTCGAAACTTGAATCTCAATGAAGAAAATAGTAGTCGTTTTATTTTCGGGAATTACAATGAACTGTTGTTAAAAAAAGTTCGTTCAATAGCGTTCTTCCTCGCCTTCTCTCTTTTTTTTTTTTGTCGCTATCAAACGTCTTCTTTCTTTATCACTCTTTCCCTCCGTACACTTTAGCTAGCGTTCGTAGAAAAGGTTCACCTTCCTCTTCTTGGGGATGGCGGCGGCGTTTTTATCTTCGGCCTGTTGATGTTTATCATATCAGTCGGATTGCTATGACAGGCTGGGCTCTATATGACATGCATCATGTGGCGTGCACCTCTGTTGAAACCTGTTTGAAAACCTGTCTTGAACTCCAAAATCTCGCTACTTGATTTTCTTATATAGCGATTTGATGGAATCAATTCGAAGGTTCCTGAAGGTTCGATGCTCACCAGTGGAACAGTAGTGCAACACGTGAAATTTCACGCTCGATTATATTAAAATCAAGTTTTTTCTCTACAGGTCACTCTGCCTGCACGAGCGAGGTTCGTGACATTTTTTTGATCGTCAGACCTTTGTACCCAATGACTGATGACAGCTTATGTGCTCGAATGTTCTTTAACCTTGAGAACGCCGCAATTTAATGACGGCGCCCGTCCGTAATATTACATAAAAAGTACTTGAGAATTAGTACTTGATCTCAACGTATCCCAATTCACTCTGTGCCGCCACTTGAAAAAGATAGAAAAATAAACAAAATTTCAGTTTCAGTTCGTATTACCTTTCGTAAAAAGAATAAAGAACATCGCATATCCATCATCATAAATCTTTGTCCGAGAAATGACCCGTTTCTCTAGAAAAACATTACTTCAGACGAAACAAGGCTTTTATGACAATGTTCCATTCAAAATGCAGTGGATTGACAAGGATGAATCTCTGCAACCTATTCCAAAGGCGAAACAATTCAAGAAAATTTATACTGTGGGTATGATTGAATCACTGCAGCACCATTTACTTTGAGTTTTTAAACTATTATATCACGCTCAATGCAGCCTTATATTCTCCGCAGCTGCCACGTGTACACTAAAACCTTTTGAGAAACCGTCCTGTAATCATAAATAGGAAAAATGCTGTGCTTCTCTGTGATAATTCAAGGCCACATTCAACAAGAATCTTGAAGGAAAGAATACTGGATTTAGCCTGGTCTGTTCTACCCCATCCACCATATTCATCAGAACTTGCATCAAGTGATTTTCATCTTTTTCATTATCTACATTATGATTTGAAGGAGAAAAATGTTCTCGAGAATATCAGGTAAAAACGTGTTGAGTTCTAAAAAGAAATGTTCTCGACCATAGTCGAAGGTGAGCCAAAAAGCTCCATTTTCTATAGCTACTACACCAAATTGTTGGAGAAGACACTACTCCATTCCCTGGATTGCTCCACCTTTCCCTTGAACCGTACCTTTTAATGCTGAGTGTTAAGTAGTATTTTTTGGAGTCTTTGTTATGACAACCTGGGATTGAATCCCTATCTCCCAGTCTATTGGCAAACACTCTACCCATTAGACCCGGTGTTCGAAAGCTGGTGAATTTTACTATCTGAGAGGAAGAGGTGATAATTCATGAACGTATTATGTTTTACTAAAAGGGAAAGTGTAAGTTAGACAATATTAAATTGAGGAAGAAATATCATTAAATTGAGGAGAAAGAAAGAAGGAAATTTTGAAGAAAAAAGAAAAAAAGAACCTAGTGATGTCCTAAAGTATTCAAAAGAATATTACTCGAAAATATCAATACAATCTACCACTACAATGAAATTTTAACAAATGAATTGAATCAAAATATTTGTTTGTTTGTTTGTTTGACTTTATAGCATATCAACCTTTGTAGGTTATTTAATGCCAAATACCTTTTTAAAATAAACACTTCTATTTCAAGCAATTCAGTTTAAATTAAGTATGCAGTTTAAATCTCAAAACAATCCTATTTCAAGAAATTCTGTTTAGTTCTATTTGACCCTTAGATAGGACCCTATCAGGTGCAACCACTCTCACCTAGAGTGGACTGGGGAGCGAAGACTATGAAGAGGTACTTTGCCTTCCCCAAAGCTCTAGCATTACTGAAGCATCCCCTTCAGATTATTTAGTATTCAGGACGCTCGTTGGGTAGGGTCGTACCCCTCTGCAGATATGCTGTCAGTGTATTCTACAGCCCATCTCAAGCCGACTGGGTAATTGTATCAAAATAAACACTAAAAATAATGGGAAAACAATACAAATTGCCAAAATAAGTCGCACTGTTTCTAAAAATATGTCACCTTATTTAAAATGGCAATTTAGATTGATATGAACAGTAGGAAAACGAAAAATATGTCGACGATTCTAACTCATCTGTTTTATTCTCCATGATCCGCTATAAGACAAAAAAACATTGAACTGCTTTCTGTACAGTAAGACAAGTTCATTTGGCAACTGATTGTAAGTAAATGGTACCAAAACATTCACTTTTCGGCAAAAAAGTTAATAGAATACGGTTGATTCTTATTTCCTGGTGTATATGCAAAAAAATCCGGTAAGAAACGGGAAACGAGTAACTTGACTGGTAAACAGATTGATCAATTTGGTTAAATTCTGCAAACGTTTCAGAAAGAAGGAAATAAAAAAGTTAAGGAGAGAATACTGATTGGAGAAAGAAAAAAAGAAAGAAAGAAAGAAAGAAAGAAAGAAAGAATGATAACACAAAGAAAGAAATAAAGAAAGAAAGAAAATTAGGGGGAAAGGAATAACGTTGATCATAAGGTGAATAGACGAGAATAGATTAATAGAGTGACATATATTAAAAGAGATAAATATAGACTAAGATAGATAGATTCGAAAATCAATGAATAGAATGAGATGGATATTGAGTTACAATGATACAAACATATAGAAAAAAAAGTCGTACTATTCATTTAATACAATGTGTTTAAAAAAAACACAATATAACTGTCTTTTAAAACTAGATAGATGTTTTGGTGGCTCTGAAAATTGCATCTAAAGACAATCCAATCTGCCTTGCTGGATTAGAGAAGACTGAAACATCGATTGAAATTTTACTGTAAGGTTTCTAGTGCGTTAAACAGCAGGTATGTGTTAGTACGTTTACGTTTTAATAAACTTTTTTAGGAGCTTCGATTTTCCTTTAGAAGATGCAAGGAGTTTCGTTTAGAATACGCATGGAGTTTCCTTTTTAGGAGATGCAAGGAGTTTCCTTTAGAAGATGCAAGGAGTTTCCTTTTTAGGAGATGCAAGGAGTTTCCTTTAAAAGATGCAAGGAGTTTCCTTTTTAGGAGATGCAAGGAGTTTCGTTTAGAAGATGCAAGGAGTTTCGTTTAGAAGATGCATGGAGTTTCCTTTTTAGGAGATGCAAGGGGTTTCCTTTAGAAGATGCAAGGAGTTTCCTTTTTAGGAGATGCAAGGAGTTTCCTTTTTAGGAGATGAAAGGAGTTTCCTTTAGGAGATGCAAGGAGTTTCCTTTAGGAGATGTAAGGAGTTTCGTTTAGAAGATGCATGGAGTTTCCTTTTTAGGAGATGCAAGGGGTTTCCTTTAGAAGATGCATGGAGTTTCTTTTAGAAGATAAAAGGAGTTTCCGTTTTAGGAGATGCAAGGAGTTTCCTTTAGAAGATGCATGGAGTTGTTTCTCGACTTGGAAAGACAGTTTGGTAACTGACGGAAATGGCTCACCTGAATTAATGACGCACGAATAAACATAGGGACCAAAATATGACAATGAATTTGTCCTTTTGTCCAAGTGACAACGACCTTATTTCAACAGCTTTCGGAAGCTACGAACACTATACCAACTTTAACCTAGATTTCGATTTCATTTTAAATGGTGTATCAAACTTTATGGATTAGTTAATACCAAAGCCATCCTTGAAGAAGAACGGTAGTGGTACTATTCAACCCATACCTAAGGAGATGAGGTGATTCCTGATTTTTCCCAAGAATATCTATAAAGTGAACGTAATAGTTCGACTGGAGTTTGAACTCGCTTACTACGATGTCACAGTCCAGCACGTGAGCCACTACACATCAGGGACTTCCATTCCTCGTTATAATTGCATATAATTACAAGTGGGTTCGATTTTCACTAGGACAAACATACTCCTCGCTTTTTGTCACAACTTAGCAAATTTTTTTTAAGACACTTGGCTATTCTGCTTACCTTTGGAATTTTCAACTCACGGTTTTGGTCGATCAATTCTACTGCCTTCTCCAGCTGGAATCACAGTATGGAAAGAGAAGGTTTCGTTTAAAATAGCTTTGTCACTAATAATGTTTTGTTGAATTAATTAATTAAATTATGTTCCTAAGAAATGTCAGAATACTCTTCATTATTTCTAGAATTCTAAGAAAAATGCTTCAATCTGTGGATTTTTACCAGGATTTAAAATAGGTTTGATTTATTAAGTTTCTTTTCGTATATGAACGACATTTTAGACCTGATGATATAAAAAAAAGAATCATGAGCTTTTGATGAGAAAAAAACAGGAGCCAAAATTGCAATTAGATTTCAAAAACATGATCTTGCTTCTTGGATGAAAAATTTACATGACTACCATGTTTCGCTTTAAATATCAGATGTATGTATAATACACCTGAAGAAGACCATTGAAGCAATCCCCTGGAATGTTATACTGCCAATATCAAAGAAAAAAAGTAAACATTCAAGTGTCTGAAGAAAAATAATGGTTGGTTGGTTGGTTGGCTTGTGGTTGGTATTTATGGCATGTCAATTATCCTGGGATGATTTCATTCGGAGTCAGTTTTTATTTTAATATATGGTTTCAAGTAAATATTTTTTATCCTATTTACCCAACCCCTCCGCTCGGGCAGGATATGACACAAGGTCAATTTTAAGTGGAGTTTAACAGGTTTCAATTCAGAGTTTTCCTTCTCCTAGACTAGTTACCCAAGCAAGGCTGAAGAACCCAGTATGCCCTACTATTTACACATAGTTGGAGGGAGAATAATTGGATTCATACCTTTCCCAAGGGTATTAGTGCTATGTGAAATGCAATCAGTCTCGTCCAGGTTTGAACTCGTGTTGCCGTGTCGATTTCCTACGACGATAACCATTACACCACGGGCACATCCATTCAGATTTATAAGATAACGATCTTGGGTAAAGTGGAGCAATCCAGGGAATGGAGTAGCGCCCTTTCTTACACCTCGATGTAGAAGCTATTGAAAAGGGAGCCTTTGGGTTACCCACGACAAAGGTCGCCAACTTTACTTACTTACTCTTGGTTAGTCAACCAATCATTACACCACGGGCACCTCCATAAATATTTTTTTATAATAATGATAATTATATTTTTGCTTTGTTACATGGTTTAGAATATCTAGTAAAAGATTATTAATATTTAAACAGATCTATTTGACCCATCGATGAGACCAACACATACTAAGTCTGGGTCAGCGAGTACTTGGAATAAAGATAAAAAATGGTTGACACCACACTGGCCAGTACATATATATATATATATAGAGAGAGAGAGAGAGAGAGAGAAGGAGAGAGAAATGGTATGTTTGTTTGTTTATGTTTTATGGCATATCAATCATTCTAGGTTATTTAATCCATTTTTATTCAAATAAACAGTTTCAAAAAATTAAATTTAGCGTAAGTACACAGTCTAATTGTCAAAAATATTTCAATTTCAAGTAATTCAAACAATTCAGTTTTGTATAATTATAGTTTTGTTTACTCACAGTTAAATGTCAAAAATTTTTTATTTCAAGTAATTCAATTTAGTGTAAGTATATTTTCAATGTCAAAAGCAGTTCTATTTCAAACAATCTAGTTTACCATGCAAGAACATTTCGATTTCAAACAATTCAGTTTAGCATGAGTACGTCGTTTACATGTCAAAACAGTCCTATTTCAAGCAATTCAGTTAAGCATAAGTAAACAGTTTAGTATTATTTGACCAATAGAGAGGACCCTAACACGTGCTACCACTCCGGAACGGAGTGGACATGAGTGTGATTGCAATGAAGAGGTACTCCGCATTCCTCAAAGCTCCAGAATTACTGGAACCTCTCCATCAGATTGTTTAGTGTCATATCCAAGATACTCGTTGGTGGGGGGTACCCTTCTGTAGCTTCAACCTGCTGGGCAAGACAGAAATGGAAAAGATAGATAGATAGATAGATAGATAGATAGAAATGAAACCAGTAGATAAATGGATAGATAGATATGAAGTGAAATGAATATTTGGTTTGGTTCGGTTGGGTTTTGTGACATATCAACCTTTGTAAATCCTCTTTATACATATATATCAAACACTTGATTTGTAAGTAAACACATGTTGCTGATACCATTTTCAAACGAACTTAAGTTCTTTTTTCTTTACATAATTAAATGGTTTCAAGTGTTTCTATGCAATACAGATAATTCCATTTACCATTAATCATTTGTTTGTTCATAGTTAAATGGGTATATTTGTACGTGAATAGTTTGTAGGTAATTTCATTTTTAAAAACTAGTAGTACTATTGTTACTACCAAGTTAAATGGTTGCGATTATTGCTATATAAACTACAAATTCTTTTCAATATTAATCATTTGTTTGCAAACTGTTGTATCATGGCAAGGAAAAAATACAGTAAAAATAAAGTTAACTGTTTATTAACTCAAATGTTACAGTCCTACTAGTATTATAAGTCTCGCGCTGTTGGTGTTGCATCCAACGTTGGTCTAACTACTGACCGACGTCCTTTCAGAGCTATCTCTCTGCTTCTCTTTCTGCTTCCAAAGCTTAAGAGACACGGCGTCTTTTATACTTCTGCGATACCGGAACTCACGTGGTACGAGCCACTTTACAACACTAACTGTGAAGTGGTTACAAGTTTTCCTTTTAACGCTAATGAATCTATTCAACACTATTTATTTATTTGCACCCAATGAAATGGTTCCACGTATTGCTGCATAATACCAATAATCAAATTTCGGCATAGTTTCAAATATTGCTATTTCACACTAGTAAATCTATTCAACATTAC